>NW_019775580.1:256090-298984 GCF_001039355.2 Lingula anatina
TTTTTTTTTTTTTTTTTTTTTTGTTTAAAAACTTTCCAAGTGCTTATTTTTATCATTCACAGCTTCTTAAAAAACCAAACATGCACATTAAAAACAATTTAACCCCTTTTCTAGAATTTTGTGAAGGGCGTATCTGATAATGTTATTTCAATCGGAGCTGAGGAAGATGGTCGCCGGTTATAATGACTGGCAAGTCATTTTAAACTTAATCAACATTCATAAATTCAATTCAAGGTCGAATTCAAGTGCAGAGAGTGATAGATAAATGTTTTTTGAGTACGAGAAAACTGCTTATTTCCCTGGGAAAATCCATTTAGTGGGTAAATCCCAGGGAGTTAACTTTTAATTGTATTACGATCAAAGCTGAATATTTATGTACTACAACTACTTGTAAATTTTAGTCAATGGAGCATGGCAACTTTGGTCGGAGTGGTCTCGGTGTACAAAACCCTGCGGGAACGGGACGAAAACGCGGACCAGAGATTGCAGGGTTCCGTTACATGGCGGCGCAGAGTGTGTCGGAGTATCTATGGAGGCCAGTTTTTGCAACATACAAGAATGTGGAGGTACGTAACCTAGTATATGAATTGCAAGTTATATTTCACGGTGAAAGATACAGCATGCTTAAAGAAATCCATTATTCTTTAAGGCGCTATTCCTATAGGGAATGCCATGAAAATGGAAAGACAGAGGATAGATAATTGGTTTCAAAGATAACTGATAGTATTTATTAAAGAAAAGAAATGAAATATAATATTTTTCATCATTTTGATGTTAATCACATTTAATTACGGGTCCAAGGTGTCAAGAATGAAAAAAGAGTTCCCCGTCCCGCGGGAAATTTTTCCCAAAAAAATGGAGCACTTTTGACTTATGTCAAGAATGCAATACCTTTTAGGTAGGGGCGAGATACTAATTTGAAAAAGGACCCCTCAACCTGTCTGATACCTTCTTGATTACATTTATCTTAGTATTGAGTATGAAGATGGTTTAATATGTTAAAACATATTTGCATAAAGCATATGGTAGAGCATACCACCTTTGAACGTTTGTTGTAACTGTGTTGTATCTTTGTTTACGTGCTTTTGGCTATTGGTCACATACATGTATAAGTGACCAATAGTTTGATCACAATCTTCGTCTCTGCTGCTTGTAGAATAACATAGAATCATAAAAAAAGTATTATTATTTTCTTTTACAACTGTCGTTGTTGTAAATTTAGCGGCGGAACATGGCCATGTTTCCATCGTAATTGATTTAGCCAGAAAGTTCAACCGACGTCACCGGACCGAAGAATAGATTGTGTAGGGATAAACAGCGCGCCGTGGAATATCATACAAATGAGAGGGCAATATGGCCAAATCCGACCCGAGAAGGCAACGCTGTCCATTTATTATAGTAAACCGAATTATCTATTAACATATCGTAGACAGAGAGTGGCAAGGTAAATTACATTCATGTACTAGTAGTGGCTGAACAACAAACCACGAGTCCCCCCACTGTTCCTGATCTCACACACGATGACTTCATAAGTCAGTGATGCAAACAATCCAATATTTCAATGACATCACTTCACGTGACAGTGCCGCTCCTTGAAACAAATTTTCCATATAATAGATTCTATATAAATAATACTTAAGAATGCCTTTATTCTGAATAATAATAAAGAGTTTTTAACACACCAAATTTTACCGTCCCGCTTTACTCAGTAAGCATCGGTGAATATGACCGAGTGACGAATTATGTAATGCTCAGAGTGCATGGATATGTTATGAGGTATACTGTTGAAGCTTGCGTTATTTTATAAAAACGATCTTCTGGTAAAGCCAATTAACCTGGGAACTTGGCCATATTGGTTAACTTAGAGAGCATCCAAAACCAGTTGATCCACTGACTAACTGATGGCGTGACCCACTTGAAAGCGTGTCCAAATTTAATTCACTCTGCCCTTGTTGGGATGGCGGGCGTGGGAGGCAGGAACCCATTGTCAAGTGCGTGCCATTTTTGATCCTCGGTCTAGTTAGTCTGCGGATCAGCTGGTTTTGAATGCGTCCTTAGTGTCACCCCTAGTCACTTAGTTCTTGACTGTGCTTTTACAAACACATGTATCGATGCTCACCCAAAACAATACCTCATTTGTTAAATAAGTGCACAGCCCATTTTAAAGCTTCCGTCAGAAAACTGTAATTATCAAAGTGGAGAAGAAAAAAAAAACAGGGTCCGTAATGCACTTAATGTTGATACTTCCTACAGAAATGTTACTATGATCAGGACTGTTTAAATGAATCGTTTTTCGTTTTGAATGAAGTGATTGTATTAAAAATGGCACAAAATATCAAATCTAAGAACAAAGACAGGTCATGCAATAATTCACTAGGAGAATATTTCTCGAAGAAAATTATTTGAGCGAAAATCCCATATACTACAGTGTATACCCTTGAGTTGCTAAAAGAATTATTCTCCTAAAAGAGGTATCAAATATCTGGATCATTTTATGAGTACGACAACTAATTGGTTTTAGTGAATGGCACGTGGCATGAGTGGGAGTCATGGAGCGCGTGTAGCGTCAGTTGCGGTGGCGGGAGCAGAAATCGCACACGCTCATGCTACGGGCCTTTTTTTGACGGCTACCCCTGTGAAGGACCGGACTCGGAAACTGGAAACTGCAGTGCCGCCCCTTGCCCAGGTAACTTTTAACATAACATGTATATATTTTTCAACTGAGAAATAAGACACACATGATACAAATAAAATTTGCTATGACCTGCAATTTTGTTGTTGAAATAATCTATTTATCGGTATCCACTTGCTCTTTGATTTCTCTTTGAGGTATACTTTCCGCCCATCAAGGGCTTAAGTATTTTTAGTGAAAGTTTTTTGTCGCCATTTGACGTTATAAACCTACAAATGCAATCGACAATAGATCAATTGAATTCAATTAAGCTAAAATACCTTAATGTACGTACATTAGTGGATGGCGAGTGGATGTCATGGAATTCTTGGGAACCATGCAATGTCACCTGTGGGAACGGGAATCAAGTACGCTCTCGTGAGTGCAAAGAACCTCAGCACGGTGGCGCCCTCTGCATTGGTGACGTCACAGAATTGCGATCATGTAATCCTCAGCCTTGTCCAGGTAAGATGTGATTTGAATGAATTTTCTGGAAAATAATAAAATCCAGAGATAAGCCAAGAGAGAGATATTCACAAAACTGCATGGGAATGGGAATTTTTATAATGATGAAAATAACACAATGCACTTTTCCGGCCTAGAATTACTTTATATTATCTATATCTGCACGTCCACGATACTGGGTAAAAACATCTGGACATGGGCATCAAAATTTCAACATGGCGACGATCTTGTGAGCACGTTTTCCGCTTAGAATATGCATCGAATTTTGCTTTATATTAATAAATTTTAGAAAATGTAACATTAAGCCCATTAAACAATTATCAGGAAAGAGTACACTTAACTTCACAAAGACCAGGCCTACCCAACTACCAGACTCGGCACCGAATGATCCTGAATTCACCGGTATATCGAACCACAATACCCGTTTTCAAGGTGTGTATCAGTTCGCGCTTCGAAGTATCAGACGAGACACCGCTCTTACCTAGTTCGCGATGTGATGGTGATGATTCTCAACGGGGTTGGAAAGTATTGCATCACCTCTCAAAATTTGTTCGGGGCATGATACTGTGAAAAGCGTACTGACGCACACCTTGAAAACGGGTAGTGGGGTCCGATCCACCGGTGAATTCGGGATCATTCGGTGCCGAGTTTGGTAGTTGGGTAGGCCTGAAGATGGGAAAGCACGCTGCGATCCTAAATCGGCGGTTAAACAGCGTTGACATGAAGTCATCTCTTGTGCGCACCCTTTGCGCTTAGAACATGCATTGTATTTTGCTTTATAGTCATAAAATTTTGAAAATGTAACATTTAACACATAAAAATTATCATAAAGAGTACACTTAACTTGAATCGGCAGTTAAACAGCGATGACATGAAATCGTTTTTCGTGAGTTACACGCCAAAAAGTGGAAACCGGATATAGCTAATTTAATTAGTCTCGTTTAATATTCATGTGACCGGGTCATTACGCCATCATTGGAATTCTCCACTATTTACGTCCCTGAATGTTATGGGGAAATGAAACTACACGCCAGCTGTGGTTTCGCTGTCGTGGGTTTCTGAAGGAATCGAAACAGGAATGGGTCATAACATTTGTGATTTCCCGCTCAAATGACAGGGTTTCCTTCGGTTTGTTGTTTTATGAAAAGCAGCGTGTATTTCAGGTATTTAAATCCCGAAATTGAACGATTTGTATAGTTCGCGTGTTTGGGAGATTCATGCTTTGTACTGAAGTTGAAAACAGAAATGATGGTAACGTACAATAGCCCGTTTTTGTTGACCCATCAAAATTTGCGACGAAGAACAATTTGTGTATTTCTCTAGTGTGTGTGCCGTATATGATCCCTGAGATGACCCAAAACGTGACAATACTATTCTGAGAGCTTTCTTTTCAGCTGGAAAACAGACTGTACATGTATGTCTGTGTCCCAGATTTAAGGGCTGCTTGAGTGTCAGTTTCGGCCAAGAATTAAAAAGTTTAAAATACACAGGAATGTTTGGAAACACACAATTGTTTGTTATAATAAGACAATATCTATCCCCTTACACATGAGATCACCCCCATTAATTGTAATTCAACACACAGGAATATTGACAGACTTTCAAAGATGATAACCAGTATCGTGGACGTGCATATACATACGTGTAGTCATTGCTGAATGCTCACCTCATGGTTAAGGGTTTTGTGTGGTAGAACTTCCAGAACTGTTTGATTTCAAACATGCTTCACGTCGACCTTTGCAGTTTCTTTATCAAATCCCATTTACTTTTAGGCGTCACCCTTTATCCCTCACGAAAGCTAAACATTTTGTTCTACACACCCCAATAACCAAACCAGCTTTATACCCAACACTAGATAAATGTACCAGTGGTTAGAAAGCCTATATGTGGCACTTTTTACTTTGATACTTTTACTTCTCCTTCAACTGACAACCCAATGGCCCTTGCAATGGTCGTAGGCCTAACTTTGCAACACTATAAAATATGATAAGTGCTTTTACGTCATGGCCAACCTCCTCTCGAACAGTTGACGGTTACTGGTTGCCGTGGACGGAGTGGGACAAGTGTACTCACACCTGTGGGGGCGGGTCCCAACGGCGCGCCAGATCCTGCGAACCTCCCCTGCATGGCGGGCGGCAGTGCGAAGGAGAGGAGGCAGAGAGCAGACAATGCAATGCCGAACCTTGTGCAGGTAAAATGTGATTTTATTAATATTAAATTGTCATTTTTTCTAAGCTGTGAAGGGAGGGGGGGGGGTGCAAAAACTTGTACTTGTTATCTTTTCAGGGCGTCTGTCCAGACTCATTTTCTTTGATTTTTGATTGTTTTTTAAATTTTTATTCAAAATAAAATGTGTGGTTATTTTATGTCAGCAGAAGTCTAATTTTGACTTAAATATGCATGGGTGCCCGGTCAGAACAGCTTCCGTGAAGTACCATCTAATGATTTTATAATCAATGATAGCGAATATTTACCATTTTTGCATGCAAACCCTAACAGTAAACGGTTACTGGGAGCAATGGGCCGCTTGGACAAACTGTAGCGTCTCGTGTGGCGGTGGATTTCAGTCACGCCACAGAAACTGCACTCCACCGAGGTACGGCGGTGCGGAATGTATTGGAAAAGCACAGGAAGAACGCAACTGCTCAACTCAGCCATGTCCAGGTGAAAATACATGGTGTATAATATCGTCTTGGTTTGAATCGAAAACAAAACAAAACAAAAGGGGAAACGTTGGCATTTGAATCACGTGCAATGTTTTTTAATGACAAAAGTTGCAAATAAAATTCCCTTTGACACAGCAAAAATCTTAATGTTATCTAGGAAACACACGGTGTCACGCATTGTTTTAGATAAAAAAAGGTGAAGTTGACATTTGGCTTGTAAGTATCCTAAAACGTGCTGAATTCATTTTGGTGGAGTGTCCCTCACAATCAAATAACCACCTTTGCCTATACTAAATGTCTTGTATAAGTTAATGTTATAAAAACATTCTCAATACTATTCACGGCTACAAAGAGGTGTTATTTCAAACTGTCCGCAGTTGAAATACTGTTCAAAAATTAGAATTGTGGGCGACTGAGATGAAAATAAAAAAAGGAAGACAACGATATGCATAGATGAGTGCTCGGTCAAGGCAGCTTCCGTGAAGTTCCGTCTAATAATCAATGATAGTGAATGTATAACTATTTTTGCATTTCATCCCTCACAGTAAATGGTTACTGGGAGAAATGGTCCGCATGGACAAACTGTAGCGTCTCTTGTGGCGGTGGATTGCAGTCACGCTACAGAAACTGCACTCCACCGAGGTACGGCGGTGCGGAATGTATTGGAAAAGCACAGGAAGAACGAAACTGCTCCACTCATCAGTGTCCAGGTGAAAATACATGGTGTCTGATGTCTTCTTCGTTGGAAGCAGAAAAAGGCGTTTATTGAGAATGAATGCTGTTGTATTAATTTCGGAAGTCTGGGTGTGTGAATGGTATGTGCAATTTAGCCTTAAAAGATGATCTCTGGCTCTCGTTCATGACAGACACCTTTTCATCATTCTCGGGCAAAATACTTAAGATTTCACCATATTAACATGTTCAGTGAAAGGCAGTTATTTTAGTGAAACCGTTTGTTTCCAGTCGATGGCGAATGGACAAGTTGGTCCAAATGGTCAGAATGCAGCGCCACCTGTGGAGGCGGGAATCAAACCAGAGAGCGAGCATGCTCTCAGCCTCTGTTTGGTGGAATACATTGCCATGGCAACTCCACAGAAATTAGGGACTGTGGGTTGAACCCATGTCCAGGTAGACGTCAACTGGACGCCATGACTTCATTTTCTTATTCTCAAGTTTGCTCTCCAACCTTGCCTCTTAAGGAATGGCTTTATCTGTTGCAGATGCCGAAAGAGGAACAGGGGGTCAAGATGGTTGTGCTTCTTTGACTCCGCATACAGTACATGCGGATATTTGCTTACTTCTCTCCAATCTCTTGCTGAATAAGCCGACTCTTCAATTGTATGTCCTCGCTGTGGTGTTCCTCTGGACTCTGCATGGACTTCCATTTTATCAACTGCACTGCTTTAAACTTCATGCCTTATTCCCACTGATTATGTCAGTCCTCTGAAAAAGACAGTACGCACCGTATTTTTCTTTTTTTTTTTTAATTATTTCACTTATTACTGGTTCTTTAACTATGAGCTTCTCCTGCTTTGAATGTTATGAAATATTTGGTAATTAGAGCTGGCGAATTAATAATTGGTTCTTAAAGCATGTGCTTCTCCTGCTTTGTGTGTTATTTAATATTCGGTAGTAATCAAAGGTTAAAATACATATTCCGGAAAATAGTTAATGGATATTACGATTGTTAATTGAAATTGCATTGCAACGGGAATTGATTTTAAATATCTTCATAGATTTGTGAAGTGATATACTGTTCAGATGCTCTTTTTTTCAGTGGATGGAGTGTGGGAACATTGGGGGGAGTGGCAAGGGTGTGACTTGACCTGCGGTGGAGGGAAACAGAGACGCAGGCGTCGCTGCATTCCAGGTCAACATGGCGGACGTGACTGTGAAGGGTTGGACGAGGAAATTCGTGATTGCAATGAAATGCCCTGCCCAGGTAGGGTAAAACATGGGGTAAAATGTAAAATGAATCTGCAAAAATTCAGCGGAAATTTTTCAAAACAATTTCATATATAGATCCTTTCATGAAAATTATCTCTGTACCGGTAACTTAAATCCAAGACATTCATGTTCTACAAAGGCCGTTGCAAAAATTAAAGACGAGAATAAAAGGGATAGAGTCCGAAGAGCAGGATATAATAAAACAATTTATCATTTTTAATTATGTGAAAAGGATCGGTTTTTGTATTAATAATGTCCACAACATCATTTCCTATTACATCATTTATACTGCGCATACTTCACTGCACATTAATTTTTTTTCATTTTTATATAAAAAATACATACATACATACATACATACATACCGGTACATACATACCGGTAAATACTAGACTATATGCTTCAAAATATACATCCGGCTGTAGAATGGTTCCATTAATTGATTAACAAATTCTGAACTTACTACTCACAGCGCCAGGGATGTGGACAATTTGGTCAACTTGGGGCTCCTGTGACGCCATGTGTAACGGGGGATATCAAATCCGGTACCGGAACTGTGACGCTACAATCGGACTCTGTGAGGGAGAGTCACAAGAAAGAAGAGACTGCAATGTAGATCCTTGTCCGGGTAAAATATTCTCTCTCTCTCTCTCTCTCTCTCTCTCTCTCTCTCTGTGTGTGTGTGTGTGTGTGTATGTGTGTGTGTGTGTGTGTTAGAATCAACAAATCAAATCAACAGTATTTATGCAGTCTAAGAGCAGAACTACAGCATTAAGTTTGGGGTCGCAAAATATTGGCACAAATCAAACTAATACCGATTCTATTTTTGTCCATTTGAAAAAATTGAGCGCGAAAAATATCTGATTTGCTCAAAATTCAGGTCGTCCTTAATTTTGTCTGGGTTATCCACGCTCTTTTTCTGTCATAGAATGACAGCCTCTTTTTCTTTACCACAGAGGACGGTGTTTTCATGGACTGGTCTACCTGGAGCATTTGTAGTGCCAGCTGTGGTGGTGGTAGCCAGAGACGATCCCGCGAATGTGACGGCCCTAGATACAATGGCAGAAACTGCACGGGACCTTGGGAAGAGGAGCAGCCCTGTAATACACGACCTTGCCCAGGTAAAGTCAGTGGGGCCCAATGGTTGCAATACACGCTGGATTTAACATTAAACACATCTAGTCTGATATGCTTTTGGTAGATTGTTGTACTCAAAATACTAAGTGGATATTTTTCACATTGCACAGCCTTTTTTGATGGTCTTGACACGATGGTTAAACAGACTCCATGAGCCTTTATTTCTAGATACATGTGTAGACCAATAGCCTACTCTGACGAATAACGAATTGATACCCTGCACAAACAGTACAATCCTAAAAATCAAAGAGACCGTTAGTGGGATTTTTGTGGATTCAAACTCTGTGCTCAATACAAAGCATATTACAACCCCTGAGCAATTATTAATGCCTCCTCAAAGACAATGCATCATCCAACGTGAAAAGAATTATTTTCTTGAAGAAGTATCGAATGTGATCGATAAGAATTTTTTAATAAGTTCATGTCGTTAGTAAAGCATCAAAAGCTTTAAACTTCTTTTTGTGCCACAAAAATCCCTCAAATGATCCCGTTGATATTTTCCAGTTGATGGTTACCTCACTCAATGGTTAGAATGGACGGAATGTAGTGTGGCGTGTGGTGGTGGTTCACAGGAGAGAAATCGCACGTGTGTAGAACCTCAATATGGCGGCCAATCTTGTCATGGCGAATTACATGAAAACAGATCGTGCAATATCCGAAACTGCCCAGGTAGACTTTTAAAATACACTTAAATAAAGGATAAGCTTTTTTTAAAAAAAAATTATCACCGTAATAATTCTTAAAGATAATGCTCACAATAAAGACATTGTTAATATTTAAAAGATTATGAAGATACACAAAAGCACAGGTGTATTTTTTAAAATAAGTTTACTTCAGATATGTACACCTAAAATCACATGACAAACGTCACAATTAATGTCACAAACAGCTAACAGAAAAAGAAAGAAATGAAATATTAAATTAAAGGAAAACAGAAAAAAATAGACAAGAAGCGAAAAAAGAATAAAAAATGCAGGATCGGGCCTTGGGTGGTATCTAATGCAGTGTCTTAAACGCAGCGATATCTAAATGCTGCCTGCGCAGACGCTCAGACGTAAATTAATACTTACAGTTGATGGGTTCCTCACTCAGTGGTCGGAATGGAAGGAATGCAATGCGACGTGTGGTGGCGGTTCACAGGAGAGAAATCGCACGTGTGTAGAACCTCAATATGGCGGCCAATCTTGTCATAGCGAATTACGCGAATACAGATCTTGCAACGAACAACATTGCCCAGGTACATTACATGAAAGCATAACAAATAATGCTTGATTAGCAGTCAATTTATGGATCTTTTGCGTTGAAAGTAATTAATAATAAGATGCATGGCAAGTTAATTCTAGTGGAAAGGGAAGGGATGAAAGGGCGTCTTCGAAAGGTTGGTTACACCTCATACAGCTCTGAAATATTTAAACCCCAAACTTCTAATATCTGCATTTCAATCCGCTTTATGGTACGCCACAGTTTGTTTTTATGCGTTTGCTTTTAACAAAAGGAATACCATTAGTAACAATTGTCAGGGAGAAAGGGAATCAAGTTGTAGTAGACATGAGTTTGTTTGGGGGAGGCGGGTATTCCGGCCCTTAGTAATTCTGTAAAAGCATAATCAAAAGCAAACTGCAATACCCTCTTATGGACACTGATTCCGTCCGTCCGTTGGGGAAAAAGTTAATGCGTATACATCTTAAATATTACCTATTTAACATGGGTATGCTTTTCCGTTTGGAATTTCGCTCTTTTTTTGTCAGTAAAAAGATAAATAAACCAACAAATGTACATGTAGCGTTTCCAAATGCACCACAATTTGACGCATCGTGTGCACGCATTTCAAATCCACAAGCATGCATTTTATCTTTAGCAAATACATTTTCAGTTGATGGGTTCTTCACTGAGTGGTTAGAATGGACGGAATGCAATGTATCATGTGGTGGCGGTTCACAGGAGAGAAATCGCACGTGTGTAGAACCTCAATATGGTGGCCAACCTTGCCATGGCACCTTGTACGAATCCAAGTCTTGCAATAGCCAACACTGTCCAGGTAGATTAGTTCTTTTCGCAATTTTCTCTCTAGTTCGAGTCTTTTAGACTTTATCGGTCACTTAGATCTATGATCTTCAGCACCTCTGGCATGCAAGTGTACTAGCATAAATAATCTAAAAGGAAAATTGCAATCAACTATTATTATCATCCCCGCACCTCATCTTTATTAATTGTGTGCCTATGTGTCTTATTAAAAACCCTTATCCATCGTATTTTCAAATTGTCTCTGTATCATCGCAATTTGTGATTTACGCATACGGTGTATGCAGGTATTTGTAAAGCGTACTTTGAGAGTATTAAACTAAAAACGAATTTCTGACTATTTAAGTACCAGCTTCCATGAAAAGAAAGAAGCACGTTTTATAGATAAACTAATTTTTACTTACATTATTTCTGTACGTTTTCAGTGAATGGTTACTTCACTGAATGGTTAGAATGGACGGAATGTAGTGTGACGTGTGGTGGTGGTTCACAAGAGAGAAATCGCACGTGTGTAGAACCTCAATATGGCGGCCAATCTTGTCATGGCGAATTACATGAAAACAGATCGTGCAATGTCCAAAACTGCCCAGGTAGACCTTTAAAATCATCATATGAAATGCAAAATGCAAAATAAATAATAAATAAGAGAGCTACCTTAATATTAAAAATAGGTTGAAGCCATTTGTCGATACAATGATAGCATCTTTACCATCGCTTTTCCTCTTTAAACTTTTAAACAGTTTTGTTGTATGAGATCAGATGTGAACCAGATAAGAAAATTCTTTTTAGCCTTTTCGAACGTGTGGGGTTGTTTACACTTACGGTAAATTTATATGAGGAACGTCTTTTTCTTGCCGTTTAGAACATAACGATAAGTTAATGTTTTAGATTAAAAGTTTCAAAGACACCATACCCCTGATATGAACAATGATCCCGCATGTTTTCAGTTGATGGTCACCTCACTCAGTGGTCGGAATGGACAGAATGTAATGTGACGTGTGGTGGTGGTTTACAGGAGAGAAATCGCACGTGTGTAGAGCCTCAATATGGCGGCAAATCATGTCGAGGCGAATTACGCGAGACAAAAGGTTGCAATGATCTGCCCTGTCCAGGTACATTTTCAATATTGAATTAATTGAATAACTAGGCCTACTGTTAACTAACTGAACTGAAATATCAATCAAAATAAACCACTTTATTCCTGACAGTTGTCAAACGACAAAACACACATTTTACCTATTTTCACTGCCACATATCAAATGAACAATTGCAACCAGCTTATGCACTACTGCTTACTGTCTTTCCCAGGTGGTGAAAAGTGTTACCAACAACCTGCTTTAAATGTTAGGTAGATCTTCCTGAATCCTTTCCCTCTTCAACCTCTTTAATCGATAAGTCCCTTACTCACTCGCTCGTCAATAATATTTCAGTGGATGGGTTTTATACCGAGTGGTCACCATGGAGTCAGTGTCAGGTCAGTTGCGGGGGAGGACATATCGTTCGGACCCGCACTTGTCAACCACCAAAGCATGGCGGTCTTCCCTGCCAGGGCGCCGCAACGGAAAGAGAAACATGCAATGAACACCCTTGCCCAAGTAAGAATATTCATTTTACATTTATGACACTGTGACAACTTAGACTATTAAATTTTCCTTCAACTACCTCATTAATTACTTTGTCAACGATTTCAAGTCTAATACTATACATTATATATGTTTATTTGGTTACAATGCCTGCCATCCGAATAATTCAACACGTTTAGTCACATACAAGTTTGAATCTTGAATAAAGCAAATAAATCTTTGATATGTTTTTGCAAACAAGTACATGGATATTTCACTGAATGGGAAAACTGGAGCAACTGTAATGTAACTTGTGCCGGCGGGACGAGGACTAGAAATCGGACCTGTGTGGGACCTTTTCATGGAGGAGATGACTGTCCAGGGACATGGGGGGAGATGGAACCCTGCAACGAACAACCGTGTCCAAGTAAGTAACGTCAACGTGTCATTACTTTGTGCTGCGTTGTTTCTAAAGAACACGGCACGGTGTAAAACGTGCTTAGGCAATACATTACGTTATCTGGTTTGGCAAAAGTATGTAATCGTTCCATATTTAGGATCCAGGCGCAGTGAGGGCAGCCTTCTTATTTGTTCTCTGGAACCGCCATGTTTTATATATTCGAACCAGAACCAACGCAGAACGTATGCATGTGTGGAAATTGTAAAAAGCAATTTAAAAGTTTTTACAATGGTTTGACACAGAATTGGTATAACTGAAACATTGTTAACCGTTATTACACAGAGTAATTACACATCATGTGCATCGGATGGCTAACTGAAATCAGTATTGAGTACAGCACCTGTGCTATATTTTATGGGTGAATTTGGGACGATGAAAGCCAAGATATGTATATGCACAAACTATTTTGAGTGCATATTGTGTGAAAAAGAGACAAAATGCTAGAATTATCTCTCTATACTAAACGTACTTTCGACTTGGGAGTTCAGCCGCCTTGGATGTTGACGCCTTCCTGATGGCACCAATATTAGTATTAAATACTATAAGAACCAGTGTATACTGCAGAATCATGGTACGGTATGTGCTGAAACTACTTGTCACTTTCTTTTGTATTTTTAAATATCTTTAAAGTTGTTTCCAGGATAATGCAAAATAAACTATAGATTTATAGCCCCTCTCGCTTTGTCAGTCCCATTGAACTCACCGTTTTTGGGCCAAATTATTGTATGACGGGTAGTGGCGGTTTCAATCTAGTGATGGGTGTTGGCCAGGTCTCATTGGCCTGGAACCTCTACTAGATTGTGCATAGAATGTTCCACATTCAGTACACGATACACTCCGTTCTCGGCAGACGCATCTCCATTTACTGTAGGTGTTAAAGTAAGCATTTTATTTTGATTATAAGTTTTTAAATGAATTTTTTAGTGTTCATTATGCTTTTTAAAAATTCAAAGCGTTCAGTATTCAGTAACGATGCAGATTTAATCAGGATAATTTCATGTTGTGAATTAGTCCCATGTCTTTTCACTCAAAGCTTCACTATGCTTTGCCTGGTGTATTTCATTGTATTATAAGGGGTAACCGTTTGTAATTGTATTTTAAAACTCTATATTTGATCGCAAGGCAGCTTTTTAGTTGAACACGAACTAATTCTAATTTATGTGTAAAGTGATATCGTTTAGGAGGGTTAGTGTCAGCGAACCTTTTGTTAGTTCTCGTTTTCAGGTCATAGCGTATCTGAAGCACGTATTTCAGTATACTTCGCACATTTTAGCCGCTGACACCACTTATTGTAAGAACTAACCTTTGTTTAACCTAATAACGTAAATGTTCTTAAGTTCAGTTCAAAAACATTCTTTAAAATGTCACACTTCTAATACCGTAAGTAAGGATACCGCAAGTTCTTACTTTCAATATAAGAATGTTCCAAATAATGTCATACTTGCAATACCGAAAATGACTTAAGTTTTAGACAAAATGGTTTCGTAAAATTTTACTTTGGGATTTACTAGTGTTTTTGATTATTCTGCAGTACCTTTGTAATTTCCTTTTTTTAAGTTTTTCAAATTTAAAGTGACTACATCACAACAAGGCGTGTTGTGTTGTAGTGATATGCTGTATGATGTCATAAGTCAACGGTCAGAACATAGTAAATGTAGTTACTCTCTTCAAATGTTTGTATGATTCCCTGTAAGCATGCACAGTCGTTTAAAGTTTAAGATTGTGCACATTTAAATTATTACCACGTGTGCCAATTCCATACTTCCTGTTTGTATTTCTATATGTACTTGTTACAGTTCCAGAATGGACTTCGTGGAGTTCTTGGAGCCAATGCAGCAAAACATGCGGGGTAGGAGTTCGGTATAAAACCAGGAGCTGTACCATTTACAACAAGTGTGAAGGCAACCCGGTCATCCACATCAAGTGCAACGTTTTCCCTTGTGAACCAGGCACGTTATTAATGTTTATCTAATTAATTTTTATCTAATAATTTTTTTCAATTTACGGGTAAAGTTTGGTATATTCACGACACTGATACGTTTTAAGTTTGGAAATTTCTCCAAGTAAAGGTCCTTTAGGTATAACGCTCGGACATACATGTAATATGCATCCAGGAAACCATGAGCGCTTATTACCCTTCCTGTCCATTCCAACGGTACTAACGAGTTGCTTACCTTGTATCGTGTTTTCTGTTTCTTACAACAGCTATTTCGTGTGACCAGTGGAAGAAACGTGGTCTCTCTGAAAGCACAGAAACTTTTGTGGACCCCGACGGCCCCGACGGCCCGCTGGAACAGTTCCCGGTGTTCTGCAACCTGACAGAAGATGCATCTTACACGGTCATAGGTAAGAATGCATGGAAGCAAAGGACACGATTGGAGTCCGCCAGGCGTCCCCATTTATTGCAATTGAAATATATTTTGATGGCAGTTCAAAGTTTAAATAGCAACTAATTATTTTCGTTTTGTATTTATTTTGGGTCCTGCATATAGGTAGGAATGTTTAGATGATTGAATTCTGACATTTTGCTGTAATATTGCCATAAAATGCTGCCATTATACGATGAGTACAATATTTACAATTAGACGAAAAAATTGCAAGGTATAACCATTTCGTTTCTGTATCTCGTTAGGTCATGACAATGAAGGTGAGAACCACATCCAAGGGTTCGAAGGTGCTGGAGAGGGATTCCGTTATGTTACCTACAACAAAGCCTCTGTGCAGCAAGTGGCAAAACTTGTCGACGTTTCACAGAACTGCCAGCAATACCTCTCGTGGCAATGTTTCGGAGCAGCCATTCACCACCCCGAGAAGAATATGACCCTAACGTACTGGCTTACCCGGTCACTGGAGATGGCCAACTATTGGTCTGGTGCCTCCCCGGGTAGTGGTATGTGCGAGTGCGGCATGACCGGATCTTGCGTGGACAACTTGAAATGCCATTGTGACAAGAATGACGAGACTTGGCGAGAAGACTCCGGGCTGGTAACCAACAGAGCCGATCTCCCCATTACCGGTGTCAAGATTGGCGATACAGGTAGCTTTTACTGTTCGATGGCCCGTAGGAACCCTACACGTCACTTAGATCAATTTTTTATTAGTTAAAGTAAAGTTGTAATGACGCGACATAAAACATTACGTTACTCTTCAGTGTCATGTTACTCTTTTTCGTTTAAGTAGACTGGAGAGGAGTTAAGATTTTACACGATGCCCATGACCGCAGTCGCTTCACGTCTTCTTTCGGGCCTTTTGGTATATATATAGACCTTTGTTTGTTAAGAAGTTTTAGCTCGACCGTTATCAAGATCTAAACAAAAATGCTATGGTTTCTACAAAATTGCATTTTTTAAAACTGTGGTTGCAAGTGGCTGGTTGCAAGTGGCGTAGATCACCATTTGTTTATGCAGTCATAATGATAATAATAATAGTATTCATAATTTATTTTAAAATACAACAAAAAAATTAACACGTATAATGCAAATACAACTGAATGTTGAAGGATATATGAGAATCAATCTAAGTTATTATATATATAAGGTTCATATATGCTATTAAAATACTTGAACGTAAAAGGTTTATATGTCACCATCAAAAGGTAGAATCTAGGCCTAATGTAGGATAAATAAGTACGTTAAGTTTCCAGTTTGGGTAAAATAAATTCTCACTTTTACAGGAAGTTCATACCAGCCAGCTCATCATGTGCAAGAAAGAGGTGTTCTGACTATTGGTAAATTGATTTGCTTTGGCTAATCTGACAAGGAAGAAAAGGTCCGTATGCGATTGACTGAATTGACTCAAAATTGCTGACTGTTCGGAGACCCCAGGGATTCTCTTGTTACAAATACAACCTTAAGTTTTATTCTCTCATTGAATCTGATTTCACTGTATGAAATAGGAAAACTTACTTGAATCAAATTTTATTGTATTCGACTTAACAATACTTGCAAGAATTTCATACAGGCTAAAATGTTTTATGTCTTACAAGGGATCGTTTAGACTCTACACAAAGCTATGTACGAGCACAGTCAATTTAAACAGGAATCTCAACACTGGCAGTGTGCTTACGACGACATCCACGGAGATGTATAATGCATGTTCGTTAATACAATGAACTATATAGACACTGATTGTAGGATCTAGGTTCATAAAACTTTGTGATTACATTCATCCACGTAAAAAACCAGCATATACATTTCTTTACTAAGAAGCGACTACTAATGGCACAAAACCCACATGTGGATAAACATTTAATTTATTGAAAATAACCCCTCATCATAACGTTGGGAAAATACAATGTTTATTTGCACACGCAATCATTTTGTTAAACACTTTTTTAAAGAATTGGATGGTGGTGATAGTGATTGTGGGCAAAGAGGCCTATTCAGACACACAAGGGTATGCTTATATTCTGAATCTTCGTTCTTAGGCCTTAACGGGAACTTCCGTAAGCTGCCATCTGTTGTTAGTAAAACAAAGGCTGACAATCGATAAATGCACAATTAATTAGCAAATGTTCACCACCTAAGCGTTTCATAACACCCGCGTAGATGTATCATTGACAGATACTCGGTTGATAATGAAAGGACGGGAAAAAACTTGACAAAATACGAATGTTATATATCATGTTTGGAACGATAAGAGAAAAGGGGCACATACTGATAAATAGATGAGAATAACCGTGAATGCAATGTAACTTTATGACATCATAATCAAGTCCAAATATTTCTTAAATGACTTGATCATTTTTGATGTACATATCAACCAAATATATAAGACACGGCTTGAGGTTGTCACAGATCACATACCCTGGCGTATGAAGTGGACGCGGATCGGTAAAATTTCAACGTCTGCTAATCAAAATGAAGAAAACAGCTTTTTGGTGAAACATTCAACATACTTAACCAAGAGTTTAGATGGTTGAAGATGCCCCGCATTGAAATGTTATCAATTGTTCGAAATGATAACTTTTGTAATCTTCCTTTACGATAAAAAGAACTCCCAAATATCCTTCATATAAATAGTTTTTAATTTTTCTGTGTAATATATATAGTAAATTATCTTACATTACACAACTCAACAGAATCATAAAATATAATAAAAACAATATTTCCAATGAAGTAAGATCAGTAATAATATAAAATCAGACTAGCTGGTATTTTGTTTCTGGGTAAAATAGTTCAGTTCCCTACTTTGTGCAGAAAATTGAAAATATTTACTACAAGTAATAGCTGTCATCAAGGTGCTACAACAGATTAATCCAGCAAAATACAGAATATGATGTTGTACTAGACTAGAAATAAGAGCTCTTCTAATACGTATTATACTAAAATAGACACTACCTCTTGCTAGGACCATATCTAAATCTCATCCGAGACGTTGGCTAAAGCAATCATAATATATTCGCATTACTTCACAGTTCAACAACAACAACAACAAAAAAAAAAATCATATTTAAGAGTTCAACAGCCAATATTAAATTTTTGACTACAATGACGTGAAAAAAAAAAGAAGAACAATATAATATATATATTTAAACAAATGCAATTTCTAAGGTATAGCTAGGCAAAGACCCCCTAAGCTAAAAATATTTAAAATGGCAGGAACATGCTGATAATACAGAGGTGAAATTTCCAGTAACCTCTGAAACTTTTGGTGCACAGGGTGTGCTACTGCTGTATTCATATTTGACTGATCCAAATGCATAATCTCTATGTCCTAAGGAATACATAAAAGTTATCAAGAAAGCAATTAAATCTGTTGTCCAAAAATCACACAGAAGGCTAGAAAAGTTAGGCGTCCATATTTGACGCAAAATGCTGGTTTTATTGCCACAGCAATAGCACACCTTGTCCAACCTTATCTGAGACCACTGGAAAATCCATATTATCTTCATTCATTTACTGGAAGCAAAAGCGGCATGCAGATAATGTACAGGTGAGCTTACAGTAACCTCTGGAAATTAGGGCAAATCTGGGTCAAGCAAACGGTTACTGAAGTGGTGGCAGAGTTATTTAAACAATAAAAACATTTAATAAGTAACTATTGTTTACAACTCAAAATGTTGGATATTTACATTCTCAGTGATATTTACAATGTAAAGTCATCCTCAAATTTTCTACCATCACCCTGTTTAGGATTTGTATTATAAATATAACAGGCTAAAAATTAGATTTCACAGAAATCTCACTAGGCATACATTCAGTATAGCAATGTGGCAACACAATGAATTCTGCATATGATAATATGCCTCTGCTCTCTTCATATGTAAATTAAAGAAGTTTCTGGATCAAAAAAAAAAGCTCCTCACATTTGATGAAGATAAAGTTTGAAGCACTTATCACCAAACACACTTAAATGTATGTCATGCTATTAAACATTATAGCCAATACTGTCCTCATTTTAAACCTGATTATTCTTATTGATCCCAGATGAAGTTGTTGCTGTTATTACATTTTCAAAAATACTTCATGATACAACAAACAACAGTTACCTTACTGTGCAAACTATCAAGGTTGGTCATGGCATTAAGACCAGTGTTTATAGATAGCCAATGCAGTACAGGAACCTTGCTCTTGCTAAAAATCAAACCCAATGCTAAGGGGAATGCAGTGTGCTGGCAGACTTGCTTGAAATCTTCCAACACATCCACGCTCTTCTGCCAGTGGAGAGAAAAAAACAATGCACTGCTCATGCTTTGGTTTTTTACTAACAGAGATAAAGAGATAAGATGAACATGAAAATAAATTAAATAATACATACAAATCAGTCTCCGAGACTTCACTACTCATCTGTCCTGCAGAAAAGTCATTACAGGTACCACCGAGCCAAAACCCTTATAACCCACAGTTCACAGAGAACAATGCAACTTCACACAGAAAACAAACAGCCGTCTTCCATTCAATCTCTATGAACTGTCACAGTGGTTCTCAAATATATTCGTCACCTGCAGTGAGACTGCTCCAATAAAATATACCTTCAATACAAGCTAGAAAAAAAAAAGTTCCAAGTCTTCTCCACAGTATCAAAGCTTTGTGTTGACATCCCCACTGATATTATCGCCTGTTTGGGGTCCAACGTGACCCACTTCCAAGTGGTCCACTTTTGGGGAAACTGCAGGTGTTCCATTCCTTGTATCTGATATGTCCGGGCTTTGGCTTGGGTCCCTACTGCCAGTGGTGTTATTTTCTTTCCTGGCACAGCAGGTGTTAGGAAAGCAAGGTTTTCCTGGGCCACACTCCAGTGCGCACGCCCTTCCATTGGCCATCACATCTCCATCATTCCCAGTCTAAAATCATGAATGATTCCATTTCAATATACTGATTGATTTAAACTTCACCATAATTTAAGTTTTTCCTTTCGTTCCATATTTAAATATCTACAGCAAACTATTTCTTTTTAATATCAAATATAAAAACCAAAATCTTTTGTTTATGGTTTTCTTTGTCTCTTCTGAAAGAAATAAACATGGCCAGGACAGTCAAAGGCAAATCAATTTACTTTTTCATGCCATCTTTAATTTACTCCAAATTGCATACCCACCTCCAAAAACTCTGGCTGAATAGTTGTGGAGTGTATTCCCTCATTATGGAAGAACTGTTTGACATCCTCTGCAATACGTTTGTATTCACTGAGGTTCAGGCATTGAATGTGCCCTGTAGCAATGATCCTGTTCCCAGTTAACTGCCACACGTGGAATTCATGGATTGCTAGTACACCAGGAACCTGAAACATCAGTGGATTCAAGGTTAGCCCTCCCAGCCATTTCTCCCCTTTTCTTAGGGATTGCCACTATATTTTTTTTTTTAGTAATCGCAGTTTTTCAGTAATGGGGCATTGCAGTTAAGATCATTATCTGAAGCTGCCAACATCAGAAACTGGCATGATATATGATAGCAATGTGTACAACATGGTGCATCATCAGCAAGTGCTTAATCTGCACTAGGTGATGGCACTAAATTCACATAGCTGACTCTAGGGATCATGAATTATCGCGATATATATACTCACATTTTTAATAAGTTTCTCCTGGATATCCTGTATCCTTATATGGGTTGGGGCAGTTTGCAGTAAAATCAAAGCAGATTCTTTTACTGAAAATAAAATTTAGAAAATTAATGTACTGGTAAATGACAGCCAACAGACCACTGCCAGTCATTAGTAGCCGTATCTTAGAATTGATAATAACCATTAATAAGTACACATTTATAAGCACATTAAGAAGAGGCCTGAAATTGCTTCTAACTTGCAAGAACATTATCCACTTTAATCCCACTTAAACACAAAATGCTGTCATTCAATACTTAGCATTCTGAATACAAGGCAATTCCTATATCCATTTCTGCCAAAACCCTCAACAACATTCCAAAAAAGTTAGATTCTGATTTTCATAAATTTTCTGCAATACTATTTACAGACTCAATGAAACTTGTCTCAGTCAATTTTCATTAGTTAATGAATACTTACACAGAGGTATAGTGGTTGACAGGATAATGCACACCAACAAGATACTGGAAATATAAAGCAGGAGTTAATAACAGTTATCAGTGTACATTTGGTTTCAATATAAATGAACAACGCATAAGAGAATAAAGGTGTATGATATATCATCAAATCAGTTAAGTTGTCTGAACAAAAATAAATGATCAGTACATGAGAGAGAAACAAAGACAGAGAGAGCCAAAATGCATGATCAGTCTCTCTCTCTCTCTCTCTCTCTCTCCCTCTCTCTCTCTCTCTCTCTCTGAGACTCTTGAGCCTTTTTACCTCATTGCTGGGTCAACTTTGTACTTCCAAGACTCATCTTCAACAAACCAGATGACAAGTGCACTTATGATAACAATCACAGATCCCAGGGCATCCCCCAACACATGGAGGAATACACCTCGCATGTTGAGTTGAGCAGCAGAACCTAAAAAATAAGCAAAAAATAAACTATATATATCTCCTGCAATATTTTGTAGATTCTGACTGACTTTTTAGTTTAAAGTGCTTTTTTATGAAAGCACACCACATGTAGCCAATTCTCAGAGATGATGCATAACATAGGTAACGTGATCTTAAGCACAAATATGAACTGGTTCTATAATACTTACTAGCTTTTTTGCCTCCATGCGAGTGCCCATGCCCTCTTTTATGCGCGTGGCCATGATCCCTGCCCTCTGTTTGGCCTGCTTTCATCTCGTTAGAGTTGGGTGTGCCATCTGCGCCTTCCGTAGCTTTCCCATCTTCCACGGACACCACCTCCAGGGGGACATCCGAGTTCAGGGGCTCTGTCACGTCACTGTCTTCACTACTGTCCTCCTCCCCACCACCACCATGTGAGTGTCCTGCAATAATAACACTGAGACCTTCAACTGAGATGATTCCAAAAGTAACCTGACATAGAAACAGGTGAGGAAAAGGAACCGTTAGGTATGTAGTTCATTTTATATGTGGAAAAAAATTATTAAAAACAATAATGCAAAGGCTGACAGTCCACCTTGGGCTGTGACTCGTGGTCTTTTTGGGTAGACAGGGAGATCCATTAAAAGACAATGTGTTGACCTTGACAATTAATCAAAATCTATGGCGATAAATCAGCATTTATCAACAAAAAGAAACATTGGGGCACATATTACAAAACACATCTCCAGTGGATTACATCAAGTTTTTAGATAGTAATCAGTATGAACAGAAATATTAAATTTTGGTTATGACCCTTAGATATAATCTCATTCTCATTATCATGATTGACTGTCAGCCATCAGATGATTGGCTTATGATTTTTTCATTTATATACAGAAGCTAATGAATAGAGAAACGATAGATTGCAGTCACTTTCGCATTACCAAAATTGTTGACTTTATAACCCTCTAACTGGTAATTTTTGAAAAAATGTTTGGAGGAAAGAAGAAATTGCTGAATCAGATACAATCTCACCATTCACAGTGAATATTAACCTGTTGGTAGTCTGCCAGTTAGACACAGTGCTTGGAGTAGACGTTTTTAAAAGCTTCAACATTTACACACACAGTTAATGTCTCTCTTGTCCTCTAAAAGAGATCAGTTAATCTATCTGGCCATTTTGATTGATTACTACAGAAACTACATGGGTGGCATTCTCTATGAATCCATACACAGCTGCTGCTCTGCACTCAAACACACTGGATCATTTTGTGTTGCATCTTTTATCTCTGAGTGTTAATAATTAATAACTGCATTTTACTTTGAATTCAACAATCAGAAATGATCCCACAATAATTGCAATGCAATCTCTCTCTTTGATGGTGTGTGTGTGTGTGTGCGTGCGTGCACACGCCCCCATTTGTGTGTGTGGGAGGGTACATGCATGTCAGTGGGAAACATGCACACAGAATTGTTAGGAGAAGATGTATCATTTATATTTGCAGCAGAGCTGCGTATAATCTGCACTATATATGTAGACAGCAAACATTTAAAAGCCGTGACCAATAAAAATGCAAACAATAATGTGCCTCGAATAGGAACCAGTCGGAGGAAAAATTGATGACCTTTAGCAGACTTGCATAATTTGTAATGCAGGTGTTATATGATACAGGTGTTAGATGTCTTTGATCAAATGGTCTTAAAGTAGTCATTTAGCTTTAAGATTTACTAATAAATATAATTTAATAAAACATATATATACTGAAAATGATCTGATTAGTGTAAAAGAGGAAAAAATCAATTCTAAGACTTCTGTTTCAGATGTAGAGGGGCAATATGATATATTCATTGGCAACCTAGTCCAATGTCATAGTTCTAAATCACTTAGCAGCAGGCAGAAAACCATCAGTCAAACATTCACTGTGCTACATTTACTCACTGTGATATTTAATAGTAATAGGAATGGGTCCCCAAATTGTTCTCTTATATAAACCATTGCATTGCTGTAACAGTGTGACCTCTAAACAGTCACTGATATGCTTGGCATGTCATTATAGTCTGTCCACAATGTGAATACTGACAGGCTTCGTAAACTAGTGAGTCTGCATGTGTGTACATGTGCACTGCATTAATTAGATAATTAATAGCAATTAGTATTTTACCAAACATATCTAATGATGTCAAATTGCTGGACTTATAATTAAGACAGTCACTATAGACTCATGACAAAAAACTAATTTAAAGTAGACATTAACTTATAAGCAAACTTCGGATAACCGAATAACAAATCTGCTATTCAAGTCTTACCGTGACCTCCTCGGAACAAGAAAAGTCCAACGATATTAATAAGAAGTCCCAATCCTCCGACTATTAACATCAATTTGGGGTCTTCAATTTTTTCATTTTCTATCAACCTTTGCAATGCTTCCACAAAAATGGAAAAGCACAAGGCTACAAGAAAGACTGCATTGAAGAGGGCACCCAGCACTTCAGCCCGGGCCCAGCCAAATGTATTTTTCTTTGATGACTTTCTGGCTATCTGTAAAAAGAAAACCAAAAAACTTGCATGAAATACCTGATAAACCTTAAACATGTTATTGTTTATGTTATGTTAATCTGCTATACTATGAATTTCGAAGGTTATACACCCAGTTGTGGATTAAGATAACCTTAAAATCTGACCTTTTCACACTAAGCATTATATTTTAACAATATACCTGCATATAGTTGTATTTTGAGATATTGACAACTCAATAGGCTCTTATGTTGAAAGAATCACCTATACTAGTACCATGTTTGACCAGCCAGTTAATTAACTTCCCCTCAAACAGTAGGAAGGAAAAAAGCAAAAAACTTGTGAAAAGAGTACAATTAAGTTCCTTAGCTGTACCTTGATTACAGAAACAGATAAACAAAAAGAAATATCATTAATTATTTTTTTCAAAATCTAAAAGATTACAGCCACTTGAATTCTTAAAAGGTTGTAAAGCTTAAGCCAGGTATTCAATAGCATTAAATAATTCTGAAGAAGATCTGGAAGTTAAGCATATCAGAGTTCACCTCAACTTGTCCAAAAGAGTTCAACCATAACCATTCTACCAAATCGGTCAGGTATCACTTACAGACCATGACAATTGTTCTCACCGCACAAGGCAACTTAGAGAATACACCCCAATCTAATTCATAAAGGCAAGCATCTATAATATGTCTTTACAAAGCCATTCAAGTTTCCAAACTATGCTACATATAAAATCTCGAACAAAGTAGATGTCTGTCATCAAACAAAAGCAACTGCTTATAGAATTACAGACAGTGGCTTTGAAGCCATACAACATATGCCCTGCTGCCTAAATCTCACTGATCCCTTCCTGACAGTTATGGCTCTCAGCACCCGGCCCAGTGACTAATTAAAGACAGGGCTTGTGCATTGTTCAATAATCATAATCTATGAGATAAAAATATTGGTCATGTCCACAATACTAAAATGATTAACTTGATTCTTCAATGTCCTAAATTTAATAATAGGTATTATAATTTCTGTTAGACCTTTACTAGACCCATGCAAAGATCTTACATGACTGACAGCGTGATGAGCATAGGTAGTGTACAGTGTTTTACTGTGGCCATGGACCTAACTAGAGAAGGACAAGTAACGCGGAGAAAGATCAAAGGATAATCGGCTTAGCGCGAGCTCTTCGCGAAACGATGTGCGTTCGGATCACGTGACCTCCCGTACAGGTAGCGAGCATATCGCGGCTGTTGATGCCTTTTTGTGTCATTTGGACAGGTAGCTGGTGATAACGCGAGGAAAACGTTCGGGTGGATGAGTCAAGACACTTATAGAGATAAAATGTAAGTACAATTTCTTTTGCTATTTTGGATGCAAGATGAGAATAAGGTATGTTTGTTCATGGAGNCGACTTTCTGGCTATCTGTAAAAAGAAAAAAAAATCCTTGCATGAAATACCTGATAAACCTTAAACATGTTATTGTTTATGTTATGTTAATCTGCTATACTATGAATTTCG
The DNA here is from genome assembly GCF_001039355.2 of Lingula anatina. The sequence continues at coordinate 281,932 of NW_019775580.1, forward strand.
AAGGTTATACACCCAGTTGTGGATTAAGATAACCTTAAAATCTGACCTTTTCACACTAAGCATTATATTTTAACAATATACCTGCATATAGTTGTATTTTGAGATATTGACAACTCAATAGGCTATTATATTGAAAGAGTCACTTATACTAGTACCATGTTTGACCAGCCAGTTAATTAACTTCCCCTCAAACAGTAGGAAGGAAAAAAGCAAAACACTAGTGAAAAGAGTACAATTAAGTTCCTTAGCTGTACCTTGATTACAGAAACAGATAAACAAAAAGAAATATCATTAATTATTTTTTTCAAAATCTAAAAGATTACAGCCACTTGAATTCTTAAAAGGTTGTAAAGCTTAAGCCAGGTATTCAATAGCATTAAATAATTCTGAAGAAGATCTGGAAGTTAAGCATATCAGAGTTCACCTCAACTTGTCCAAAAGAGTTCGACCATAACCATTCTACCAAATCGGTCAGGTATCACTTACAGACCATGACAATTGTTCTCACCGCACAAGGCAACTTAGAGAATACACCCCAATCTAATTCATAAAGGCAAGCATCTATAATATGTCTTTACAAAGCCATTCAAGTTTCCAAACTATGCTACATATAAAATCTCGAACAAGGTAGATGTCTGTCATCAAACAAAAGCAACTGCTTATAGAATTACAGACAGTGGCTTTGAAGCCAAACAACATATGCCCTGCTGCCTAAATCTGACTGATCCCTTCCTGACAGTTATGGCTCTCAGCACCTGGCCCAGTGACTAATTAAAGACAGGGCTTGTGCATTGTTCAATAATCTATCATATTCTATGAGATAAAAATATTGGTCATGTCCACAACACTAAAATGATTAACTTGATTCTTCAATGTCCTAAATTTAATAATAGGTATTATAATTTCTGTTAGACCTTTACTAGACCCATGCAAAGATCTTACATGACTGACAGCGTGATGAGCATAGGTAGTGTACAGTGTTTTACTGTGGCTAACTTACATAATTAACCACTGCTTCAGTATTGCTTTTTGTCTACAGAGAACTTAAGTAATATTGCTAAATATGCGGGGAGATCATTTTCATACTGTTCATGACTTTGTAATGATGACCGCATGAAATGTATTATCATTCTCAAGGTCATTTATGCATGGACTCTTAAGTGATTGATAATAACTGTGATTTTTTTCTTACTGCTCCCATGCAATATTAGAAATTTGTGGGAGAAGTATATAATGTTACTTTTTGATACTTAACACATAAATGCATTTTGCATTATTCTTTTAGAAAAGTGTACCAAACCAAATAAGATTTATCATCCGATATCTTCCATTGAGCTATTCCATTGCTTACATAGGTTATGCCCACACATACATATCAGCTTACTCATGAATCTAGGGCACAAACCACCAATGAATGCTCTCACTTGTGGCCCAGATCAAACAATTAAAAGAAATATACTACTAGATAAAATACACTACTAAATAAAAAGGCGCACATGCATTATATATATCCTTACATTTCACATGACTTTATGCCAATAACACCAGATTACGGTAATTAACAACATTTCAGTTAACTGATATATTTTATAAGGGAATTTCTTTTTAAACAGAGCAAATAACATTGCACTAATCATCATCAAAATCATCAAGTTCAAATAATTTTCATTTTCATAGTACTTAATTAAAATCAGACTCATACTTACTCTAACGGAAGCCAAGCCAACTATTAATGCAACCACATCAGACAGCATATGAAAAGAGTCTGCTACGAGGGCAATAGAGTTCACAATGTAGCCGACAACTATTTCCACCACAAAAAAACTAAATGTGATGGTCAGCATGCTGATAAGCCGACATGTTTTCCCTGTATATCGACCCATGTTTCAATCTGAAATAATGCAAAAAATAATGCCAGTAAAAATATATTTTATCTGTTACATTTAGTTCAAAGTCATAAAGGTCTTCAGTATTGTCTAGGCTCCTCTGCCAAATTAAACATGTCATAAGCAAATTGTGATAATCTTTTGCCAATATGTGATAATCTTTTGTCATCTGAGGCATCTATGTTCAGACTTATATTTTAACCACTTGTCAGTGTCCTGATTTTGGTGATAGGAAAGGAAGTAAAAATACCATCAACAATGATGAGATAACAGGTCACAAAAGAGATACCAGTGAAGCTAGAGACCCATTTTATGGGTAAAAAACAATCTTTCACGAAGTTTTATGGCCATCCCCAGAACCTAAAAAAAGCTGTGAGCGAACTTTTTCACACATACAAACCATATGAATTCTATGTTTAGACCTAGAATCCTTCCATAAAGTCAAACCAGTCAAGTTTCAATGGCAAGCATTCATTCAACAGTCTAAATATTATCATTTAGGTTTCCTAACCACAAGAAAACTGTCATATCCCTCAGAAGCTTAAAGAAAGCTCACTTCTAACTAGGAAAAAAGTTCTACTCAGCCTAAATGAATGTGAAGCATCACAAAAATTGCAATGGAAAGGTTATACTTAGTGAGTAACATACATGCATGCTGACATACACTAACACACCTGTGCAGACCACATTACAAGCTAACAACATGGCATTATAAATGTAGACATAGACAATCATTTTGTTTTTATATTCATAACCTAAGATAAAGATATATTGGGTTCAACACAAGATACAGCAAATTTTACCAAAACACTTCACATATTTGAATTTGGTTTTACAAAATGTCAAATATTTTACTCACCTTTTTTCCTTTTCTTATATTCATTTTTCCTTTCATTTATTTTTACTTGACAGATATACTGACAGTCAATGAAAGCGCATCAGAAAACTTTCTTGTACATTTTTACCGAGAATTGATTCCAACCATATAAACAAGTACAAATGCACTTGTTTGGTCATAAGAGAGTGGGCTGAACAATATTTCACATTTCACATATTTCACATGTTATTTTCTTAATGTGCCAAAGCAACTTAAAATATTATTTGATAAATAAATGATGCGTTTTCATTGACTGTCAGTATATTTTTTAACTCAATATTTTGATTTGATCTAGGTTATTCAGAAGTTAAACTATGAGAATGTTTATACCAGGTGAGCCTACACTGTATGACATCATAAATTCAAAAGGAAGTTCCCTAATTATAATGGGCATACTTAATCAGAGTACTGCCAATTAACTGATCATTAACAGTAAGTATCCAGCTAGCTTAATACACAAATACATACCTGTCTGATAATGAATAATGAAATGATCTGTGAACCAGTTGCTTAAAATAATGTTAACTGAAAGATAAGAAAAAATAAAATATCACGAACAGAATAATTAACAGAAAGAATTGCATTAAAAAACAAAGAAAACATGACAAAAATTTCCATTAATTTGAAACAAGTTTAAAATCATTGGCAACTTAAACACTCAATTTCAAATATGGATAATGGAACTGAAATCTACCTTGCATTAAAAAAAGCGAATTCAGGTTAATACGCTTGCATCATTCTGTCCTACTATAACCCAGACAATGATGATGTAAAAACACTCTGAAGTGCATTAAAATCTTATCCAGCAACTCTTGGTACATTTCACTCCTATTAGCAAATAGCTTGTTATCAGATAATTGTGTGGCTGAACAAGTCCAGGAACAGTTCTAGCATGCAGTTTTCTGTGAATATCCATACCAGTAAATACATATTACTGAACCAGATGCTAAAAGAGCTGACTTTTTTTTTTTTACACTGACCACATTGAAATGCTGACAGATTGGTTGGATGATTGGATTTGCCCTTGATATTACAGGGCTCTACCACTGGCCCTTCAATTTAAAGTAAACTGTGGGTCCAGTACAGACATATTACACATATTTTTGTTCATCTGACCTGGTCAGCTACAGGTTATATGTGCATAGGGAAATTAGCCTTTATCAAACCTGTCTGAAAATGGATGACCTGCAGACTGTTGTACATACAAGTTATCGTTTATCACACATAAGATTACACTTATCTAAAGTTTCATGTCTCAATCAAATAAACCATGAAACAGCTTCATTTCTCACTGGCTGCCTTTCAAATTTATTTTAATTCAAATATACTACAAATAAAAACATTAAAATATTTACATGATGCTTAAATATAACATTCCTTTTTGAACTTAAAGCCCAGCTCACTTAAAAAATATCTCAGTCATCACAGGTAGGGTAGAGGGCAGGTATATAAGTAAAACAAACAGTTGTTACATAATACCTGTAACCCGATACACCTACCAACTGTTATACAAACAATTCCACATTGAGTAAGCTAGACTGGCTTTGGTCATGCATTGTGTGTTGGTATAGTGTGCAAAACAAATCATTGTGCATAAATGCCACAGACTGGGGCAAACACTCTTCTCAGAAAATTATTAACCTGGAAAAATTTCCTGTAATCAATATTACACTGAATCATACTTTTTGCACGGAGCATGACCCATACGCTTGAATGCAGTTCATTAAATTTGGACAGAGTCATATGCTAAAGCAATATTCCTCTTTCTGAATCCTCCTCATCCTAACGATTTGCAATAATTATACATCTATGCCTAATTTTCTGTTACGTGATTAGAGAAATTCACTTACAAGGTATTTACATTTATACCAGCTATTTCGCTCACTTTATTTGGAAATTTAACTTTGACTCTAGTATTGAATGCAAATCATGCTCTGGGGTTAATTACTTTTCAATCATATTTCTTTTATGTTTTGCAAAAAAAGGTCAATGTTATGAGTTTTATAGACTTAATATACAGAGTACGTACATGGGACATTTTTCTTGTACAATCTCCATTTACAGTCATATTGCTCACTACAGAATATGTGATAAATTACACTTTAAATGCATTTTAATTTTGACAACAGAAGCTGTTAAAAAAGTCCCAATGATGTCATTCAGCAAGGCATCATCCATATGAAAGTAAAAACTCTGATATTCCCAGGTATGACTCTAAAAAACACCAGAAAATACCTAAAACATATAGCATTGTATCCAGTTGAGTTATAAACATTGTACTCTGTTATTTTATCAACATGACGGTGAAGATGTCACCGAACTCAAGCCATTTTAAAACTATTATTCATAAACAATGGTCAGCTGAAACACACGCTATTTCCTTTGTTACTTCCAGCACCAGCTTAACCGCACTCCGTAATCTAGAGCAATGTTCCACGAGTTTCATGCAGTCATCTTTTGTGGTCTGGCATACTCTCTCTCAATAACATAATCATTTTTCGAATAGTTGAATTTACCACGTTATTGTCCTGTCATAAAAATCACAAATTTTCTAGGAAAATGAAAGATCACATGATAGGAACAATTAACGTACCCTACAGCAGCTCAGTGTTTTGAATATTGTTTATCCTTTCACTATCAGCTGATTTCTGTGTCGGCTTCTTTCATAGACGGAAACCAAAATGTAAGACGCTATAACAGCAACAATTAATAAAGAAGATTTAGTTACTTACCGGAACTTATATGATAAATAAAGCTTTTCGGAATCCTTGAACATCCCTTTGCACAATTCCTTTGCACACCATTCACATCACTGCACTCGACACGATAATGGCTGTCGCCATATTTGACGGAAATGACATAAGACCTGCAGGCAGGTCTTACTTAAATAATAATTTTCAGTTAAAAAGTAGCAACCGAACTATGATATTCAAAGATGTGTTATTTTCCAACTCCTTATCAAAGTTTAACGTTACATTTTTAGTATCAGTTTTATCAAAGTTAATTTTTCTGGAAGGAAATATCAAAACCATTCAGTGTGCCCTCCAAATAAAGGCCTCAATTCTATTGAAACGAGATTTTGTTGGAGAGCGGAGTGCAAATTCACTATGGTATAGCCTCGTTTTGGTTTCATAGTAAACAGTGCAGCATGCCATCATTGATTTCAAAATGTAGTTCATTTGACAGACTGACAGCAGAGGTCGATTTATGAGAAACAATCCCAGAATTGTAGACTAAATGTATACAGACATAACTGTGAAGTTACCTACATCAACAAAGACTACGGATTCGTGGCGGATAGTCCGCCAAAACGTAGATTTCACCAAAACCGACAAAGGATGTACTCATCAAATGTTTGAATGAATGAATGAATACTGGCATGCATCAAAATTTACACGATATTCTTCAGAAATGCACAATCGTCTTGTTTATCGGCCTTGTCTTAGTAGACTGCCAGGACACAAATATAGCAAGTGTAACTTGCACAGAAAACGGCTGCAGTGGTAAGTTCCTGTGTCAGAAATTTATATTTCACTGTGTGTGTGTGTGTGTGTGTGTGTGTGTGTGAGTGTGTGTGTGTGTGTGTGTGTGTACACGTGTGTGTGTTAGCCCAAATATAACAGCCTTATTGAATTATCGGCTGTAGTATACATACGTATGCAAATGGTTTGTAGACTTTTGAAAGTGTTGATAAAATGGATGACACCTTATTGTCATTTTTCACCCATCATTATAATTCAGCAATTCAATTAAAACGTTGCAGCAGTTCAATATTAAATTCTTGCATTGAGTGATCAAACTGTACCTTTTGAACAGCAAAGTTTAAAGCATACAAGTACATGCATATGGTTTTCACATTTCACTCTGATTGTAGTATGTCAAGTAGACACAGCAAATATGTAATAACGAATACTAGAGTCCAGAGCTCTCAGATTTTGTGTCTGTGTGTGCATGGTTATATTTGTTTTAGTTGACATCTGGATCTTCCACATACTTACTGAGTATTATAGCTAGTACTTAGACCTTGAAAAACTGAGGCAAGTATGTATTTTTCTAGTAGCAGTATACACACAGGAAATGATAAGGCTGCATTGCCTTCCACAAGATTTAGGAAAGTAAAAAAAAAAAAAAAAAAAAAAAAACAAAAGCAAAAAGCTATATTTATGCAATATGTAGTTAAATTTTGAATTAGTTAGTTTCATTTATTACAAAATATGGCATTCAAAAGAAGACATAACAAAAGACAAAGTTGGGAGTTGAACTCTAATATATCACTTTTTCAATAGCAATATGAATTCTTTTTCAAAACTCTCTTGATATAGGCTACCTTTGATGATATGTTGATTACTCATTTCTTTACAATTGTGATGTAGCTGGCACTTGCTTATAAATGAAACCTGATGCTTCTCTTTCTTACTGTCTTTTTTCCCTTCTTTTCCGTCTCTTCCCATACATGTGTGTTTATCTTATTCAGTTGAAAGTCAGTTGTTCAGGTTGATATCCAAGCTAGATTGATTATCTTTGGAAACCTTTAGAAGGCATGATCTTTTCTTTAAATAGTTTAAGAAAGATGTCTTTTTCAGCAAATTCTATGTACTGTTTACTCAAGGTATTGGTTGGCAAGCCTCTAAAGGATTTTATCAATTTATCACCCTGTTGCATGCTCTGTGTTTGTCACTGGTTTAGTAATGAAAGGTATGAAGTCATGACATGAACACCTCTGAATCAGGATTGAGGAGTACCTTGGTAAATACTTGTTCCCATTCTTTGGAATCCAAGTTGATACTACTGAGAGAGAGAGAGAGAGAGAGAGAGAGAGAGAGAGAGAGAGAGAGAGAGAGAGAGACTTTTCACTGCCATCAATGCACAGTACCAATATCATGCAATAAAGGCTAATTAAGAAGCAACATCTGCAGGCAGTAGTACCCAAAGCAATATATCACCAAAAGGGTCAGATTTTTCCAGGAAGTATGATGGTAATGACAATAAAGATCAGAATGCAAATATTCCTTCTAGTAATAATAATTCACAACCTCCATTGTTCTGTGCAGTTGCCATTCACTTAATATCCAATTATTGATTTAGAACACCTGTCACCAGGTACCTCTGTATTCTCCTGAGACACACTAAAGAGGTGATTAAGGAGGTTATTGATATTCTACTGGGAGCTATTGCAATTATTGTTGTGTGTAAGCCTGTGTGTGTTGGTATTTCCAAGTGAAAAGAGAAATTTTCAATTTCCTTCCCATATGTCCTGAGTGAGTGAGAGATGAGACATGAACAAAAATGATAAAAAGTTTGAGATGATCACTGCTTTTAAGGATAAAATTAAAATTTTTCTCACAGTTACACTAACTGGGTGTAGAATGGCTATGTTGCCTTATTATTTTAGCATAAAGTATTAAAAAACAAGGAATCTTGTTATTCATTTCAATTATTTTTGATCATGTACTACTAGTATTGTATAATCTCCCAGTTAAATATTATAATTGGAAGTTAGTATAGATCTTGAAAATAAATAGCTATAATATTTCACCTGCCATTTTAAATTAATATCCATAATGACTCTACTGCTTCTGCTTTACATAGCTAATTCATGTGCCATTTTAAAATTAATATCTAAAACAACTCTACATGTTTCTGCTTTACAGGTACTCTAGGTGTGACTGCACAAGTAGTACATAGCAACAGCATTTACGCCACTAGTGAACCAGTATCCATAACAACTAACGAGAACAGTGTGTCACAGACAGAAACAACCACAGGTCAATATGTGCCACATTCTGCATCATATTATGAAGATTCTATATCAGTTGCATCAGCAGCAGTTTTATATTCAGTGTCATCATCATCATCATCTTCATCATTGCTATCTTCATTGTTATTGTCACACCAAATAGCATCTGCGTCGCAAAGCACAGATGTGTACCCCAGTGCAAGTGATACAACCATTGGTGCTCAGCAAACTAAGTCATTTTCAGAATCTATGCAAACTTACGCAGACTCAGCTTTTGTAACTCCTTCCGCAAAAAAGACTGCTACTTACTTATTCCAATCAGATGTCATGCCATCAAGCTTTTCACAAAATGGAGAGTCACTTGCAAACTTTCAATCTGCTACAAGTGGGTTTATAAGTGTTGAAGATTCAACTCTTTTACATCAAAGGGCTGCATCTGTGAAGACCTTTACAGACTTGAATCAAGCACTGACTTCTTCAAGTATCGAAACATCATATTTTTCACATTTTGCTTCAAGCATGACAGAAATGCTATCACAGGAAGTAACAGTTGCTACAACGGATGGGGTGGAGACATCACAAATTGCTCAAACAATGACATATTTTGCCATGTCAGTCGAAAGTGCCAATGCAGTAATATCAACATCAGGTGTAGTGGATGTTTCTACAAAGACCAGCAAAGATTTTAGTAGGACAATTGATACAGGACCAATTAATAGTGTCACAGACAATGTGACAGCTACCGTAGTAACCGTAATGCCAACATCCACATCATTAACAACCCAGTCAAACAGTGTTGGAGGTGAAAGCAATATAACAACAACAACAACTGCAGCTGTATTGTCAACATCGACAACAACACAGCCACAGAATCAGACTAATTCAAGCCTTGAAACAACAACAGGATTCACAATAAAAATAACTACAGAACTTTTTATGAATAGAACTGCATCATTAACATCTGAACCAAAAAATGTGACTCTTGGAAGCAATGAATCAACTACTATGGTGTCTATATTGTCAACAGCAGCAACAGCACAATTACAGAATCTGACAACTGGGAGCAGTACAACAACAGAGATTTCACTACAAAATACAACTGCAGCATTAACAACAGAATCAAGGAACATGACTGTAGGTAGTGATGGGTCAACAACAACAGTTTTGCCAGTGACCACACAATCTTCCAATGGCAGTAGTGATACAGCAACAAATGACATGCAAACAACCACAGAAGGAAATTCAGTTGTCGCAACATCAACTCAGTCATTGAATATCACTGTTAATAGTATTACACCAACAACTTTGCCCTCAAATACAACTGTTGGTAATGTAACACCAACAGCTGGCTTGATACTGGAAACAACAGAAGGAACTCGCAGTACAGCCATGATGTTAACAACACCAGGGACGGCAAATGCAGACAATGTTACAGTAGTAAGCAATGAAACATCTGGCCTTGAAACGACAACTGGCTTTAACCATGAAACTACAAAGGAGATCCAAAATGCATCTTCATTATTAACAGAAACACCAAATAAAATACAAAACACGACTGTTGCATCAACTGCAGCAACAACTGTTGGTTTGCAAACAACAAATGGAATGCAAAACACCACTGTAGCAACAACTTTTGGTTTAGCAACAACAAATGGAATGCAATATACTTCTGTAGCTGCAACAACAGAAACAACAACAGCTAGCTTAGAAACAACAAGTAGAATGCAAAATATTACTATAGCAGCAACAAAAGAAGCAACAACTGTTGGCACAGAAACAACAACTGTAACACAAAATACAACAGTGGCAGAAACACCCAAAGCAACAACTATTGTTTTAGAAACAACAGAGAGAATGCAAAATACTACTGTTGCAGCAACAACTGAAGTAACGACTTTTGGCACAGAAACAACTAATAGAATGCAAAATTCTACTAAAGCAGCAACTTCAGAAGCAACAACTGATGTTTCAGAAATAACAAATGGAACACAAAATATTACTGTAGCAGCAACAACTGAAGCAACAACAATTGGCAAAGAAACAACTAATAGAATGCAAAATTCTACTGTAGCAGCAACTGATGGTTTAGAAATAACAAATGGCACACAAAATGCTACTATTGCAGCAACAACCGAAGCAACAAGTGTTGGTTTACGAATGGATGGAACACAAAATACTACTGTAGCAGCAACAACTGGTAGTTTAGAAATTAGAAATTTAACACAAAATTCTACTGCAGCTGCAACTACGGAAACAACAACTGTTGGCTTAGAGACAACAAATAGAATGCTAAATACTACTGTTAAAACAATAACAGAAACAGCAACTTTTAGTATAGGAACAACAAATGGAATTCAAAATATTACTCTTACATCTACAACAGCAGAATCAACTGTAACACAAAATACTTCTGGAGCAGCAGTAACAGAAGCAACAACTGATGGTTTAAAAACAACAACTGTAACACAAAATACCACGGTAGCAGCAACAACAGGTGGTTTAAAAACAACAACTTTAAAACAAAATACTACTGTAGCAGCAACAACTGAGGGTTTAAAAACAACAACTGTGACACAAAATACCACTGTAGCAGCAACAACAGAAGCAACAACTGTTGGTTTAGAAACAACAACTGTGACACAAGATACCACTGTAGCAGCAACAACAGAAGCAACAACAGGTGGTTTAAAAACAACAACTGTGACACAAAATACCACTGTAGCAGCAACAACAGAAGCAACAACAGGTGGTTTAAAAACAACAACTGTGACACAAAATACCACTGTAGCAGCAACAACAGAAGCAACAACAGGTGGTTTAAAAACAACAACTGTGACACAAAATACCACTGTAGCAGCAACAACAGAAGCAACAACAGGTGGTTTAAAAACAACAACTGTGACACAAAATACCACTGTAGCAGCAACAACAGAAGCAACAACAGGTGGTTTAAAAACAACAACTGTGACACAAAATACCACTGTAGCAGCAACAACAGAAGCAACAACAGGTGGTTTAAAAACAACAACTGTGACACAAAATACCACTGTAGCAGCAACAACAGAAGCAACAACAGGTGGTTTAAAAACAACAACTGTGACACAAAATACCACTGTAGCAGCAACAACAGAAGCAACAACAGGTGGTTTAAAAACAACAACTGTGACACAAAATACCACTGTAGCAGCAACAACAGAAGCAACAACAGGTGGTTTAAAAACAACAACTGTGACACAAAATACCACTGTAGCAGCAACAACAGAAGCAACAACAGGTGGTTTAAAAACAACAACTGTGACACAAAATACCACTGTAGCAGCAACAACAGAAGCAACAACAGGTGGTTTAAAAACAACAACTGTGACACAAAATACCACTGTAGCAGCAACAACTGAGGGTTTAAAAACAACTGTGACACAAAATACCACTGTAGCAGCAACAGCAGAAGGATTGAAAACAACAACTTTAACACAAAATACTACTGTAGCAGCAACAACTGAGGGTTTAAAAACAACAACTGTGACACAAAATACCACTGTAGCAGCAACAACAGAAGCAACAACTGATGGTTTAGAAACAACAACTGTAACACAAAATACCACTGTAGCAGCAACAACTGGTGTTTTAGAAACAACAAGTAGGATCCAAAATACAACGTTAATGTTGACAACACCTACACAAACTCAGGCTACATCAGCTGTGAGGAATGAAACAACAGCAGCACAATTTACTGCACAAGCTGTAGCAACCACAACTACAGCATTAACAACAACAACAGTGTCAACAACAACTGTAAAATCAACAACTACCACTGGTTTGGTGTTATCCACTGCTTTAGTAATAGAAGAGGTGACTTTGAATACTACAGAAGAATTGAAAGAGTATTGGGTAGAAACAGGTAAGTTACTAGTCTGAAATTGCAATGTCAGTTTAGTTTTCAGTATGCAGCCTTTCTCATTTTTCCATTTCAATTTAGAAGTTTGTGTTTTCTTTTGGTTAAATAATTTATTCTGGTCATATTATGAGTTTGAGATATCTTACTTGTTCACAATATCTTAGTTTTTATGTTTTAACATTGACTTTTTGTCAAGCACCTGAAAGTTAATAACCTAATAACTTAAGTTTTTATTTATTTATTTATTTATTTATTTTTTTTTTTTTGTGTTTGATTTTTATAAAAATCACAGTCCAAAATTACAGTGTTAAAAATTTTTTTTTTATCCACACTTTCTTTTTGGTTCTTTTAGTGCTTTCAGTGCCAGAAAATATCAATGTGTCCACGTATGAGTTTAGAAATGACTTGGAAACAAAGCTATCCAGATTGTACTTTGATGCCTTCAAGAGGGAAGAGCAGATCAACAATGGCACATTTGTGTCAAAGGCTAGGAAAAAGCGAGCAGTGATGTACGAGGAAAATAACCAGAACCTCACAGTACAGGTATAATTGTCTTATTATTTAATATCATAAAAAGTAAATTGTTCCTAAAGAGACAAAGCTTGTTCTTCTACAGACGTGTGACAATGAAAGCCTGCTTCACCATATTATCTTTTAGTTCAAACAGTGATTGGAGTGGACTTATACTGGCATTTGCCACAAAATTATTTATTTTGACTTACCAAAACAAAAAATTAGTGATAGTAGAATTGTTGTGTGTGAAGTGATAGTCTTTCTATTATACCTGTAGTCTTTTGTGTGAATACCAGCAAAAATGTGACTTTTTAAACAGTGTGAAATGGATAAAAGTTATCACTATCATAAATAACTAGGTTATGTAATTTATCTTTTTGAAATGTTTTGTGCTATATCCCCTTTGTTGTTTCTAAAAAGGGGCGAAAGGCACTTTGATGCACTCTTTACTTTAATTATCGTAGGTGGGCAAAAATGGATGAAAGGAATTTTTGCACCACTCCTCATCCCCTTTCAATTTCTATGTACAGTTTATTTGTAAATGCTCCCCCTTTTATAACCGCCCACTTTTAAGACTCAAGCAGCTGAACTTAACAAAAATATATCAAGGAAATTGTAACTCACCTCCACTTGCATCCTAATATGTCTAAGCTTTTAGGTTTGTGTGCACAGAGCCGAGCAGTAATGGTGACCCAGAAAATGTTCTCTAAGTGACATTACATGATTTTTTTTTACATAGTACAGTTCAGCTTCACTGAGTTGACCTTAAGGAGAGCAATAGATGTTTACTTATTTTTTTATTGAGGTCATTTTCTCATTGACTCTTTACCTAGGTTATTGACATCAGCCGTGGGTCAGAGCAGCCAAGCAATGTGGATGTTGTTTACTACATGGAGAAGGATGGGTACCTTGTACCTGCACAGTCAGCTGTGAATGTTTTGAATCTCTACAGTGAGCAGGAGCTGGCTTTGCAATATTTCAACTACCTGGTTGTCTCCAAGGCTAAAGGTATGTGTTATTGTTGTCAGCAAAGAGGGAAAAAAACGTCCTGCTTTGAACAGTGTTGAAATTTCATCATTATGAGTAACATTACTACACAGATCAATTTTCATCAGAAATCACCTTGCTTTGTTCACCTTTGAAGTGATAGTCAAGGTGTTATCCTAACATTTATGAATCTCTCTTATGTGAGCTATTGATTACAGGTGGTTGTATTTCTAAGTGTCATACCCATAGGTTGTTGTATGAAAATAAAAAAAAGCAAATATCACCAAGACCTTCATGGAGACTGATTTCAATAATATATATGAGGTGGCGTGATCACTTGAAACTGTCACAGTGATGTGACCTGATCACTTGCAGCATGTATTTTCTGTAGCCAATACAATAATTAACTGACAGCACTAATGCATTTTACATGTGATTATTGCCATACATTTTTACATAGATATGCAAATAATCTCTAGTGACATCTAACTTACACAAGAATTTTAAAGGAATTTATTTAGTTTACATTAAATACAGCAATAGAGATGCATTTCACCAAATTAAAATTAAATTGTGAGACAAATTCATGTGTTGTCAATGCTTGTAACATGTTCTAAGTGAGGTAACACACCAATGTAATGTCTCAATGTAAACTGTTTAAATGTCACACAAAAATAGGTTACGAATGCATGCAGATGGAAAGACGATACCAGGAAACATTAATATTTTCTAGGGAGTCATGTAGACTGTATTGATCTGGAATGTGTTATCATTTATTTCCAGTATAAATACTTTATATATTCAGGTCTACTCTTCTTAACACTTGCCTTTGACTACAGAAAATAAAAACATAAAAACATGCCTGTATATATTTATCAATTTAAGAAAAAAAAAACCAAATCTTGTGTTATATGTTGGGATGTTTTCCCCCCAGACAAATTTCAGTTCAAACATAACTACAATATAACTATTACATTATTTTCCCAGTGTATGATCCTCCTGCAGTCATTGTACCAGACCCTCCCCAGTACTGGATCATAGGGGTAGTCGTGGGCAGCATTGTGGGCTTTGTCCTCATCGCCTGGCTCATCCTGTTTATCTACTTCAAGTGTGTCAAGCCTCCTGATCCAGGAAAAACACCACGAACTCCACGCAGCAGGCGGAGGCACTCCAGACAGCTCCACATTGGGGAGCCAGAGCTGATGGGAGTGAAGAAGCTCCACACTGCTGTAAGTATTTTGACTGAAAGAAATGTAAAAATCAGTGTAGTTATGTCATGATTTAAAAAAAAATTTATTTTTTTTTTTTTGAGGGGGGAGTGGAAATTCATCCTATTTCTATGTTATTTTGTCTAGATTATTTAATTTTACTTTAAAACCCATTACAAATCTCATTACTTACATGTGACATTTTTCCCTATTTTACCTTATAAAACCAAATCATTATCAAGCTTTGAGTAAGCTTTAATGTTCTTGAAAAATATTTTTTTTGACGAACCATGACTCTACAAGAAATGTTTACATGTAGGATCTCACCAGTGTCAAAACCAATGGATTCACTCAAATTGACAAAGAAACTGCCTCACAGAGAAGTGAACCACCCATGGTGGAACCACCCCCAAAAAGAAATTATCTCGAAAGGAAACCAGAAAGCCGTCCTTCTGACATTCCTCCTTTAGATCTCAATGGAATAGAGCAGGGTCCCTCAGAGGCTGTGTATGCTAATGTCAGCAGGCCACCCAGAAGACCTGTGCCAAAGAAACACAGGACACCACAGAAGTGAGGAATTATAATATTAAAATGATATGTTTATTGGGCACTGAATGCATATTCAGTTACATGTGCAGGCAAGGCTACAGTGTTTTATAAAAAAAAATTACTCCACATATTATGTAGAATGACATGACAAAATTAGTTTGACACAGTTATTAAGTGAAATAAACAAACACTGATAAGTACATGTTGAACAATTTGGACATGGTTTATAATAAAGAACTAATATAAAAACTTCAGTGAATATTGAATGAAACATGACATAGCTGTTGTACATAACACTGTGGCTTTTACACGAAAGAAAGTTTATGAATAGAGTTATATTGCTTTTTAAGTATTTCTCTTGCTTGAGGGATAACTTGATGTTAAGAGCTGTATGTTTTTTATTGGACTTATCCCATGTGATATATTTCTTTTAAACTTATTTGGTGTCAAATAACACAACAGTCATGTATACATTAAAATTTTTGCTATTCTTCAATTATATGTCAACCAGGATTGTGAAGATACTGTTTTTATGAAGACTGGGATGATTACTTATGCCCACTGATAACTTCTTTTGTTCCCTTATTATAGGGATGATGATGATGGATTAGCAAGTGACACACTTACACATGTATCAGAAGAATCAGAAGTGCCCAGAAGGAGAAAACCTCCCAAAAAACCTTCAAGAAAAAGAACTCCAAGAAGAGGCCAAGCAGGTAGTTAGTGACACAATAATGAATATGAATATCTGCCTTTCTTACCATAATTAGAACAAATGTAAAGAAAGAAAAAGTTCCATAGCATGTGTTGAAAGGATTGAAAGTGTTAAGTTGACACGTACATTAGATAAAAAAAAAATATTGAGCATTTGATGAAAATCTGTATTTGATATGGTAATTCCCCGTCAGCAACTCATCTACTTCATCTTTTAAAAGCTGTGTGGATTAAGTCTTCCATGCAGAAAAAAAAAACAGTGCTAGGTGCATAATTAAATGATGACATTGTGAAACCTTAATTGACCTTTGAACTAATTCCTTTTTTTTTCTAGCACCCACAGATTCTACCTTCCCTCAGCCGTCTCCTGAAGAACCTCCTGTGACTTATCGCTCTAGTCACCAGCTTAAACTGCCGCCACTCACACAGAAACCTTTGGTGGGACCGAGTCTTTATGATCAACTGCAGGAACAACAAAAGGTATTTGAAGACTAAAATATGTATCATTGGAGGTTACTTAGAATGAGCATGATTCCTTTGAATTGGAATGTCATTACATGTTCCTTTTCATGCACATTAGCCCTCACTCATTTGGTTGTGCATCTTGCAAGGGGAAGTAGTGTAGGATCCAAGGAAGGGGGGGGGGGGGGGGCTTGTATTCATTTATTACACATATTAATGCAAAAA
>NW_019775580.1:299268-432718 GCF_001039355.2 Lingula anatina
CATCTATTCCACATATTAATGCAAAAAACTTGTCTGAAGTTTTAATTTATCTTATTTATTTATTTATTTATGTATTTATTTATTTATTTATTTATTTATTATCTGCTCTCCCCCCCCCCCTTGCAAAATACAGGATCTGACAGTATTAAGGATATGCAGTTAAGACACTGTTGAACTGTAGCAAACTTTATAGAACAGCCATTTTCCACTTGTCTACTGTGCTAGTAAATCAATAGGTTCAACAACCGATGTGATAATTCCTTCCATATTGTAGCCAGGAAATTAAAACACAATAATGTGATTTCTGTACGTGGATGCAGCAAGACAAGCTGACCAGGATATTGCATTTACAGTGAAATTACGCAGGGGTATCATTATATTTAATGAATATATGTGTGAAGGTCCACTGCTTACAGAGGGTGCAGTTGAGCTTCTTTGTGTTAAGATTTTAAAAACAAGCAAATGCTCAGACATAGAAACCTTATCTTAACAGTCTGGAAGTGGTTAAAGGGTTTGCTTCATGCCGTCAGAATGGCCTGAACGGAACATATTCTTCAGAAAACATGCCCAACTAACGATANAACAGAAGCAACAACAGATGGTTTAGAAACAACAACTGTAACACAAAATACCACTGTAGCAGCAACAACTGGTGTTTTAGAAACAACAAGTAGGATCCAAAATACAACGTTAATGTTGACAACACCTACACAAACTCAGGCTACATCAGCTGTGAGAAATGAAACAACAGCAGCACAATTTACTGCACAAGCTGTAGCAACCACAACTACAGCATTAACAACAACAACAGTGTCAACAACAACTGTAAAATCAACAACTACCACTGGTTTGGTGTTATCCACTGCTTTAGTAATAGAAGAGGTGACTTTGAATACTACAGAAGAATTGAAAGAGTATTGGGTAGAAACAGGTAAGTTACTAGTCTGAAATTGCAATGTCAGTTTAGTTTTCAGTATGCAGCCTTTCTCAGTTTTCCATTTCAATTTAGAAGTTTGGGTTTTCTTTTGATTAAATAAATTATCACATTCTGGTCATATTATGAGTTTGAGATATCTTACTTGTTCACAGTATCTTAGTTTTTATGTTTTAACATTGACTTTTTGTCAAGCACCTGAAAGTTTTTAACCTAATAACTTAAGTTTATTTATTTATTTATTTTTTTTTTTTTGGTGTTTAATTTTTATAAAAATCACAGTCCAAAATTACAGTGTTAAAAATTTTTTTTTTATCCACACTATAAACAATATTGTTAAATTTTTCTTTTTGGTCCTTTTAGTGCTTTCAGTGCCAGAAAATATCAATGTGTCCACGTATGAGTTTAGAAATGACATGGAAACAAAGCTATCCAGATTGTACTTTGATGCCTTCAAGAGGGAAGAGCAGATCAACAATGGCACATTTGTGTCAAAGGCTAGGAAAAAGCGAGCTGTGATGTACGAGGAAAATAACCAGAACCTCACAGTACAGGTATAATTGTCTTATTATTTTAAAATATCATAAAAAGTAAATTGTTCCTAAAGAGACAAAGCTTGTTCTTCTACAGACGTGTGACAATGAAAGCCTGCTTCACCATATTATCTTTTAGTTCAAACAGTGATTGGAGTGGACTTATACTGGCATTTGCTACATTTGCCACAAAATTATTTATTTTAACTTACCAAACAAAAAATTAGTGATAGTAGAATTGTTGTGTGTGAAGTGATAGTCTTTCTATTATACCTGTAGTCTTTTGTGTGAATACCAGCAAAAATGTGACTTTTTAAACAGTGTGAAATGGATAAAAGTTATCACTATCATAAATAACTAGGTTATGTAATTTATCTTTTTGAAATGTTTTGTGCTATATCCCCTTTGTTGTTTCTAAAAAGGGGCGAAAGGCACTTTGATGCACTCTTTACTTTAATTATCGTAGGTGGGCAAAAATGGATGAAAGGAATTTTTGCACCACTCCTCATCCCCTTTCAATTTCTATGTACAGTTTATTTGTAAATGCTCCCCCTTTTATAACTGCCCACTTTTAAGACTCAAGCAGCTGAACTTAACAAAAATATATATCAAGGAAATTGTAACTCACCTCCACTTGCATCCTAATATGTCTAAGCTTTTAGGTTTGTGTGCACAGAGCCGAGCAGTAATGGTGACCCAGAAAATGTTCTCTAAGTGACATTAGATGATTTTTTTTTACATAGTACAGTTCAGCTTCACTGAGTTGACCTTAAGGAGAGCAATAGATGTTTACTTATTTTTTTATTGAGGTCATTTTCTCATTGACTCTTTACCAAGGTTATTGACATCAGCCGTGGGTCAGAGCAGCCGAGCAATGTGGATGTTGTTTACTACATGGAGAAGGATGGATACCTTGTACCTGCACAGTCAGCTGTGAATGTTTTGAATCTCTACAGTGAGCAGGAGCTGGCTTTGCAATATTTCAACTACTTGGTTGTCTCCAAGGCAAAAGGTATGTGTTATTGTTGTCAGCAAAGAGGGAAAAAAACGTCCTGCTTTGAACAGTGTTGAAATTTCATCATTATGAGTAACATTACTACACAGATCAATTTTCATCAGAAATCACCTTGCTTTGTTCACCTTTGAAGTGATAGGCAAGGTGTTATCCTAACATTTATGAATATCTCTTATGTAAGCTATCAATTACAGTGGTTGTATTTCTAAGCATCGTACCCATAAGTTGTTGTATGAAAATGAAAAAAGTAAATATCACCATGACCTTCATGGAGACTGATTTTAATAATATGTATGAGCTGGCGTGATCACTTGAGACTGTCACAGTGATGTGACCTGTTCATTTGCAGCATGTATTTTCTGTAGTCAATACAATAATTCATTGACAGCACTAATGCATTTTACATATGATTATTGCCATATATTTTTATATAGATATGCAAATAATCTCTAGTGACATCTAACTTACACAAGAATTTTAAAGGAATTTATTTAGTTTACATTAAATACAGCAATAGAGATGCATTTCACCAAATTAAAGTTAAATTGTGAGACAAATTCATGTGTTGTCAATGCTTGTAACATGTTCTAAGTGAGGTAACACACCAATGTAATGTCTCAATGTAAACTGTTTAAATGTCACACAGAAATAGGTTACGAATGCATGCAGATGGAAAGACGATGTATACCAGGAAACATTAATATTTTCTAGGGAGTCATGGAGACTGTATTGATCTGGAATGTGTTTTCGTTTATTTCCAGTATAAATACTTTATATATTCAGGTCTACTCTTCTTAACACTTGCCTTTGACTACAGAAAATAAAAACAGAAAAAGTTCCTGACTTAAATTTTGATTTGCCTGTATATATTTATCAATTTAAGAAAAAAAAACCAAATCTTGTGTTATATGTTGGGATGTTTTCCCCCCAGACAAATTTCAGTTCAAACATAACTACAATATAACTATTACATTATTTTCCCAGTGTATGATCCTCCTGCAGTCATTGTACCAGACCCTCCCCAGTACTGGATCATAGGAGTAGTCGTGGGCAGCATTGTGGGCTTTGTCCTCATCGCCTGGCTCATCCTGTTCATCTACTTCAAGTGTGTCAAGCCTCCTGATCCAGGAAAAACACCACGAACTCCACGCAGCAGGCGGAGGCACTCCAGACAGCTCCACATTGGGGAGCCAGAGCTGATGGGAGTGAAGAAGCTCCACACTGCTGTAAGTATTTTGACTGAAAGAAATGTAAAAATCAGTGTAGTCATGATTTAAAAAAAAAATTTTTTTTTTGAGGGGGGAGTGGAAATTAATCCTATTTCTATGTTATTTTGTCTAGATTATTTGATTTTACTTTAAAACCCATTACAAATCTTATTACTTACATGTGACATTTTTCCCTATTTTACCTTATAAAACCAAATCATTATCAAGCTTTGAGTAAGCTTTAATGTTCTTGAAAAATATTTTTTTTGATGAACCATGACTCTACAAGAAATGTTTACATGTAGGATCTCACCAGTGTCAAAACCAATGGATTCACTCAAATTGACAAAGAAACTGCCTCACAGAGAAGTGAACCACCCATGGTGGAACCACCCCCAAAAAGAAATTATCTCGAAAGGAAACCAGAAAGCCGTCCTCCTGACATTCCTCCTTTAGATCTCAATGGAATAGAGCAGGGTCCCTCAGAGGCTGTGTATGCTAATGTCAGCAGGCCACCCAGAAGACCTGTGCCAAAGAAACACAGGACACCACAGAAGTGAGGAATTATAATATTAAAATGATATGTTTATTGGTCACTGAATGCATACTCAGTTACATGTACAAGTAAGGCTACAGTGTTTTCTAAAAAAAAAATTACTCCACATATTATGTATAATGACATGACAAAATCAGTATGACACAGATATAAATTAATTAACAAACACTGATAAGTACATGTTCAACAATTTGGACATGGTTTATAATAATATAAAAACTTCAGTGAATATTGAATGAAACATGACATAGCTGCTGTACATAACACTGTGGCTTTTACATGAAAGAAAGTTTATGAATAGAGTCATATTGCTTTTTAAGTATTTCCCTTGCTTGAGGGATAACTTGACGTTAAGAGCTGTATGATTTTTATTGGACTTATCCCATGTGATATATTTCTTTTAAACTTATTTGGTGTCAAATAACACAACAATCATATATACATTAAAATTTTTGCTATTCTTCAATTATATGTTAACCTGGATTGTGAAGATACTGTTTTTATGAAAATTGGGATGATTACTTATGCCCACTGATAACTTCTTTTGTTCCCTTATTATAGGGATGATGATGATGGATTAGCAAGTGACACACTTACACATGTATCAGAAGAATCAGAAGTGCCCAGAAGGAGAAAACCTCCCAAAAAACCTTCAAGAAAAAGAACTCCAAGAAGAAGCCAAGCAGGTAGTTAGTGACAAAATAATTAGAACAAATGTAAAGAAAGAAAAAGTTCCATAGCATGTGTTGAAAAGATTGAAAGTGTAAAGTTGACACATACATTAGATAAAAAAAATATTGAGCATTTGATGAAAATCTTTATATGATATGGTAACTCCCCATCAGCAACTCATCTACTTCATCTTTTAAAAGCTGTGTGGATTAAGTCTTCCATGCAGAAAAAAAAACAGTGCTAGGTGCATAATTAAATGATGACATATGAAACCTTAATTGACCTTTGAACTAATTCCTTTTTTTTTCTAGCACCCACAGATTCTACCTTCTCTCAACCGTCTCCTGAAGAACCTCCTGTGACTTATCGCTCTAGTCACCAGCTTAAACTGCCGCCACTTACACAGAAACCTTTGGTGGGGCCGAGCCTGTACGATCAACTTCAGGAACAACAAAAGGTATTTGAAGACTAAAACATATACAATTGGAAGTTATTTAGAACAAGGATGATTCCTTTGAATTGGAATATCATTAAGTGTCCCTTCTCCTGCACATAAGCCCTCAGTCATTTGGTTGTGCATCTTGCAAGGGGAAGCAGTGTAGGATCCAGGGAGGAGGAGGCACGGCATCCGTGTATTCATCTATTCTACATATTAATGCTAAAAAACTTGTCTGTAGTTTTAATTTGTCTTGCTTTATTTATTTATTTATTTATTTATTTATTTATTTATTTATTTATTTATTTATTTATTTATTTATTATCTGATCTTCCCCCCCCCCTCCCCTTGCAAAATACAGGATCTGACAGTATTAAGGATATGCAGTTCAGACACTGTTGAACTGTAGCAAACTTTATAGAACAGCCATTTTCCACTTGTCTACTGTGCTAGTAAATCAATAAATTCAACAACTGATGTGATAATTCCTTCCATATTGTAGCCAGGAAATTAAAACACAATAATGTGATTTCTGTACTTGGATGCAGTAAGGCAAGCTGACCAGGATATTACATTTACAGTGAAGTTACGCAGGGGTATCATTATATTTAATGAATATATGTGCGAAGGTCCACTGCTTACAGAGGGTGCAGTTGAGCTTCTTTGTGTTAAGATTTTAAAAACAAGCAAATGCTCAGACATAGAAACCTTATCTTAACAGTCTGGAAGTGGTTAAGTACAGTGTACCACATAACTATCTGACCTCTATACATGCATGCATGCATATATGTATGTTTATAGGCTACTTCTCCTATTGCTGTTTATTTAAGGTTGAAGATACTATAAGGAGAAAAACAGATATGGAAAAGCAAAGGAATAAGCAGAGGCTAAGAAAAAGAAAAGGTAACACACTTCCATGTTTTATGGCTGTTTGATGCTTAATCAAAGACTCATTCTATTTAGATGTACTTTTTCTTCAAATACTTCTTCTCACATGTCTGTGTTTGTTAAAGAATGGATGTTGTAACCTTGTCCCACTTGTTAACAAATTCTGTTGGTGAAACCCAATAGTCTGTGAGCCTGAAGTATCACATATGAGCCACGTCTGCGTTTGAGTGGTGATATTGTTAACATATCAACCAAGACAGAATGAGATTTTGGCATGTAAAACATGTTGTCAGACCAGTTTGAGAAGACTATTTGTGTCTGTAAGTAGGGTATTTTACACCCTGTATTCACTCAGGTATGGTGCATTGAAAAGTTAAGGGGAAATTATGATTCATACTAAAGATACCAGCAAGAGTCCATTATCATCTTGGTAATGGTATCTTAATACCACCAATAAGTACCAGCATACATAAATCCATATGGGTTGCCTCACCATAAGTAGAAGACTTAACTGCATTATTTTGTATATTTTAATGAAATGTGTATGATCATTGCTAAATTTTCTCATGTATGCCCCAGCATGTATCAAGTATTGTAGCTTCAAGACTGAAAATTATTATATGTTTTTACAATGATCTATATATGTATTGCTTTATGTGTAAATATTGGTTTCATGTTTCCAGTCCCAAAAGACCCATACTTGCGTGCCCAGGCTGAGATAGATGCAGTCTTAGCTGGTTCAGAGCAAGAGCTTCTTCCAGAGTCTGACCGAGACAGGTCAGTGATGTTCTTCTAACTGGCCAATCCAGGTTTTTGCTACTGGGAGGGGATGGAAAATGTTTGCCTTGCTTTTTGCTCAGAAAATAATAAAATGACCGATGAGGACACTTTCTGTAATATGTTNACTTAAAGCATAATTGTTTCAGTGATGTGTACTTTAATGTTGCAGAAAGCACAGACGAAGGAAACCACCACCAAAACCAAAGAGAAGAAAAGCCCCATATGATCACGAGGAGATTGAGTTGAGAGAAGGAATTCCACCATCTACAGTAAGAATTAACTTTGAAACATTGTAGAATATTCTCAGTTACAAGGGACAAAGTTTGGCATTAAAATGCCATCTTTCATTTATCTTTAACATTTGCCATCTTTTTTAAATATCTGCCAAAATCAGTTCAGAGACATACTATTAACGTAAAAAACATACTCAGTAGATGCATTATGTAAAAGATTATTGTTGTATCAAGTTAGTATAATATTGAAGCAGATTTACCCTTTTATGTCTCAGTGATGTTATTTCTATCACAAGTTTATTAATTGAAATTGAACTTGCTAGTACCCCAGAGACAGTGAATTAGAAGAGCATCACCGATTTCAGAGTCTATACCTACGAGTCCACAGAGTACTAGATGAGGTGTTCGATCTTATTATTTCTGCTGGGAGGTTAGAAATGTTGCTGATGTCAAATGCACAGAAGTTGATCATGGGGAAACTTTTTTGTTTGTTTGATTGATTATTTGTTTTTCCATCTCCGAGAAAGATGGCATTGTTCCCAGTTGATCTTCTGCACTTTTTGCTTGTAGTTATGTGATGGGTTGATGTATACTGTTACTGTTGAAATGAAGTCTTCTGTATTGCAGTCAGGTTATGAATTTAATTTTGATTTTTGAATGTTTTTGCCCAACACAATTTACATCCTTTCCTTTCAAACCAACTGTGGATTCATACATATGTGAAACATGGCTGTTGGACAAATGTTCCATTTATCGACAATATTTCTGTATAAGATATATCATGGTTGTCGAAGAAGGAACCCAGGTTTCACTCTCCAACATGATTCACAGTTGTTAGTGTACACTACAGCATGTACAGTGCCATGGAATTTTATGATTTGATGTGCTGATTGCAATCATTTGGCATTTTAGTCCGATGCAGGGTACACTGAGACAGAAACTGAGCTGGATCAGCCTGAATCTCTGGACGACACCCGTAAAAAGATACACCGATTGCTTGATGATGCTTTTGCACTCATTTCACCAAAGCATGGGTATGGAGATATTTAAGTTCTTTCATTTATTTATTTATTTATTCATTCATTGGTTCATTTTTTTTTTTTTTTTAAATTTTGGTGGAGGTTGTTTGTGCATGATAAATTGTGATTGATAATTAAAATACATTTCTTTCTCCTGCTTAAAGTGTTTTGATTTGTTGGGAAAATGTTCAGTTTCTGTGGATATACACAGAGTCAGATGTAAATGAATTGACTCCTATTTTAAGAATAACACCAAGTCCATTTTGTAAGTAGTTTTAAATTTGTTAGAGTTTTTACAGTGATGGATTTTTGATATCAGAGATTTTCTAGAAGTGTTGCAAAATGACTATCCGCTTTTTTCATTTCTTACTGCTTAAATTACATATGTACTTGAAGCCAGCTCAGGTGTCTTTCATCTTAAGTAGAATGCGTGCATTACTTGAGTTCATTTTAATTATTCCATCTATACAGGAACAAAGTAGCTCCTCACACAGCTACAAACGGAAGACCCATCCCTGGTTCTAGCCTTAGGAGAGGCAGAAATCAGGCTGTCAGGTCTACACAGACCACTCCTAAACAATCAGATAGGTAAGGTATTGAACTTGCTTTTGCAGGCCCATAGCCAGCAATTTCAAAAGGGGGGCTCTTCTTTTGAAATAGTGGACCTTTAATTTTAACCAAGAAAACTTTGTGTACCTAGATAAAATTTCACAGAGGGGATCTTTATGGCAAAAGGGGACCCCCCCCCCAACCCTTCCTGGCTACAGGCCCGTTTTATATTATGCATAGTTTGTAGATGCAGTTTGAATTCTTTTATTCATCTTTTAGTCAGTGGTAGACTGAATTTTTTAAAGGGATAACAACTCTTTGAAAAATATCTATTTTTCACAATAAATACATTGTAAAAAACACACAGAAATATAATATATTCTATTTTACCAAAAAAAGCACAGTTATAGCAATTAATCTGAAATCTGTGCTTGCCATCCGACCATGTGACCTCCATAGATGGCAATACTCTGCAATAATCTCTTAAGAGATTATTACAAAAAAACAAACTACTTAAAAAAAAAAAACAGTGACTAATTTTGAATGTAGAAATGGAATCATTAACCATTGGTTAGTACGGGAAAATTGCCATTTACCCCAGGAAAATTCATTTTTTGGCCAAAATGAATGGTTGTTTTCCCTTAATGTCAAGTTTGACAGTGTTTTTGAGCATTGCTTTTTCCTGCAAATATATTTTATTTTACATGCTTTTTTGCTTTGTTTTAGGGTTGATCAGCCTTTTGTTTGAAGCTCTTTGTTAATGATATGGATTTTATTTCTTTTTCTTTTTTAGAGATGATACTAGCTCTGAGCAGCCAGAAAGATTATTTGAGTTAAGTCCAAGGCTGAACACAGAAGAATACAAAAGCGGTGATGCTGGTGAGATTTGTTCACTTTTAGGAAAATGGATTACATGTACAAAATAAATTAAAAACAATTTTTTCCATGAGATGGGATTGTCCTGAGAGAGGAGATATATTATAAAAGTTTATAATGATCTTATGTAACATTTTACTTAAGAATTATAAGCACTATAAACTATTGATGTAAAATTTTTGAAACCAGAATTTTGTAAATTGCATCTTTGAATCACTTTTGTAATTGTTCTTGACATTCTACTTCACTATTTAAACTATTTAAATTTTAGCTTTTTAAAAATTGGGAATCCTTCATTTGTCATTGTAGAGTCACTGAAACCAGAGACTGTCCACACCCCCATGTACATAGCTAGACATCCCCAGCCCAAGGCCTATGCTGGGGTGATGTGGAGTCCATACACAGTAGATGATGAAGCTGCCAGGGTGTCACCAACCAAGGAACCAGTAAGGGCATATAGCAGGGCCTTAGTTGGGGGAGGGGGGCTTAGAGCAACCACTCTTTTTGTTCAAGAACAGACCCACTGAATGAAATTCAGTTTATTTTAAAAAAAAGCCTAACACACACACACACACACACACACACACACACACACGCACACACTTTTGAAGTTGCCAACTACAGGCCTGCCAGTAACATTTTTGTTTTGTTTAATGTTGATGGGTATTCAAATCGGTTTGTTGAAACTGAAATTATTAGAAGAGGATTGATATATGGTGATAGTTATTACATTATCCTTTTTATAAACAGAGACAGTTTATAAAAGATCTTTATAGAACACAGGTTGGCACTTTCATGATACCCATGATGCATGGGACAAAAGACTTCAAGTTGCTGTCAACTAGTTTACACCAACATCATTTCAGGCTTCCATACCTCCTGGTGGCATTGACACATCCCCGATACACAGTCTGAAGCTTGGACAGACGGATCAACCAAGTCCTGAGTTATCAGTAGGTCAAGGTCACCAGTCAAGGTCAGACAGGGGTTACAGTGACCCAGCGGGTAAAGCCTGGGAACCTTACAATAACCGAAGAGCTCTGATACCTGATGATTACACTAGTCTGACATTTGGAACTGCTCAGTTAGCACCCTCTGCAACGAGGCCAAGAGTCCAAACTCCTCCCCATGGAAGGGAGAGGACTGGTGCAACAGATTCAAATAATGATTCTTTGATACATAATGAAAGTAATGGTGAGGCCTTTCATCCTCTAAGGACAACATCTAAAGGGGCACAACCTTTCTCATTTGACAACCAAACTCTGAACTCTTCCACATACATATCACCAGCCTCAAGCATGCACTCCAAAAACCCAATACTGTCACATAGCATGGGAGGAAGTAGGATTCAGCCAAATGCAAGTGTTCATGCATCCCCTCCTTACAGACGAAGCAACTCAATAGGGGGTCCCATAGAGGATGGGCAGGACGAGATAGATGTGATAAGTAGCAGTCTTAAGCCTGGCTCATCTGCCCAACCCCTGATTAAGTCCATTAGAGAGGAACTGCTGAGGTTAACACAAAGGAGAACACCTGTAAAGGAGTTTGATAGTTAACTGATATTTATACAGCAAGGAAATTTATACTATTTTAGTATTTATCGATTTGTGCATTTGAAAGTGATGTCACTGATTTTTATGCATTATTTAATCTTTGAATTTTTATGAAAAAACTCCCGGTATATTATCCAAAGAAGGAACAAAGTTGACTTGAATTTGAGGTATTTAAGTTGTGTATTACTCAGTATTACAAAAAAAAATAATAATAACTGAGAAGATTTTTGTTAACACAATAGACAAAAAAAATGAGAAAAGTTCTTCAAAGGCACAGCTGTCAAGGTGATGAGGACCAGAGATAGTAACAGAAGGATACCGAATAAAATATTTTAGTCTTCATGGAGGACTCATATTCATTATTTTAAGTTAAGTATCTTTACAGAATTATCAGTCGTGTCATAAAAATTATTTACACCAAATGCTCAGGTTGTTTGAAATAGCTTTATACTTGAAATTTAATTTCTGAATATCCGTCCAAGTATTTTAGATTAAAGGTTAAATATCATATACATGGATTTTTGTCAGCCTCCTATAGTTATATTATGCTGAAGGCTAAAGTTAAAGATTATTATTGCAAGTTCCAGTACTTATTTTTTGAGAATGGCAGAAAGTTGGTGGACATGTGCAAGAGTGACCAGACATTACTCTGGATGTGATGAGAGAGAGATAGACCAACTCTTGTTGGGATTCTTAATGAGCTGAAAAAATAGTGACTGATCACAATATTGTTGCATGTTTTGCAGTATAAAATGCATTGTTTGCTACATTTTTCTGAAAAAATACTTAAAGTGCAAACGTTTTAGATCTGTTACTTTATATTTTTACAATCATAATGCTGTATTTTTACAAAATTATATGATTATATGAATTCTGATATTTAATAAGTGCACAAATGCTTTTGAAAGCCAAATAAACTAATCAATATTGTAGTTGCGTTTATTCTTAAATTTAATCCACATGTTGATTAGAAGAGTTTTATAACCCACCCCTTCTCTTCAAATGTTATTGTATTTATAAAAAAATATGCCTGAAGTCAAATACATGACCAGAATGAAATTATTTGTCAAATTAATCTGATCAAATTTACTTTTTTCCTTCTACCACCATCTCAGAATCAGCTAAATTATTTGCTTCTGGATCTTTTTTAGTCCCAAACTTGGACAGTCCAGTCTCCAAATGTCTTTGTTTTTGTAAATTGATTATTTTGAGTATATCCTCAAAAATCAAGGTCTGTACATTATTTTTATACCTTCTTTAAAATATACCTTTATACTTTTACAGTATTCCCCAAAACTATTATAAGTCTGATTTTCGATATTTGTCAAAACAGTTAATTATGGGTAGGCTGCACATTGTCACTGTTATTCAAATTATCTTGATAATTTACTAGTTTTTATTTTAGAGGAAACTTTCAAACTCTTTGACTAATGAGATTACCTCACAATTATCTCCCCTGTGAACGCCTTGGTATTCACAGATGTTTCCTGATGTGAAGAGTTTTATCTGGCATCAATTTGCATTGACAAAGTTTAATGTTGTTAATACCCATTTTCTCTCATTTTGTAGGGTCGCCAATACAAAAAAAAATTAAATGTTATGACAGCTATACCGCATTCCCTGTCTACTGAGTACATCTTGTTACATTTAGTTCTGTTCCCATTGACCGTTTTCAAAATATTACTTTTATCGTTTAACTATATATCCATACGAAATATCCATGACATGCCTTTAAAATAACCAGCAAAATTTAATAAAATACATAACAGTTTAACCTTTTTGGGTAAAAAAAGATTGTTAATGTTTATAGTATAACGCTAACGTATCGTACATCATAGGCTACTTAGTCAATTTCGTCACTAAACAACGGACTTACCGAGCATTACAAACGCAATACGAATATTTCATATCATGCAGTTTTGGTTTGATATCTTGAAATAATAAATTGCTATAATTTGTTTATTTCAAGAATATGGTTTTTTGGGGGTTGAAAAGAACAAACAGCTTAGGTTATCTCACTCCCGACCCGCCAAAAAAAAAAACGAGTTTGTGCACGATGAAGGCCTGTTGTTTTACACGGACATCACTAATAATAATTTCCTTATCTTTCCTTGTAATCTAGCAAAAAGCATCGCCTCCACGTACAACACGTCACAAAATACAACTAATGAGGATATATGGTTTCGTTTAGAAACGATTAATGATATTCCGAGTTCCAGTGATTTATAAAGCAAAAAATAGAGGGAAACACTCACTGCTACAGACTGTTCTGGAATTTATTTTACTGCACTGTCTGTCTGCAGCAGATTTTTTTTTTTTTTGCTTGTATATTTATGATTATAACGTTAGACTAATTTCAGAGAATATTCCTACATGCATTTCACAAAATATGGTGAAAATAAATTCACAACAAGAAACTTATGAAAACATTTTATATTATGCTTTATTCATAATTTCTGCACCAGACTGAGCTGGTGAAAATGTACAGAGATATAATAGCAACAATAATAATGATGATAATAATAATAAAATACATAGATGAATAGCACCAAAATTACATATATAGAAATGTACCATTATTATACATACATATTTAGTATTTCATAATCATAAGCTAGGTGCAGTCTTTATGCGTTAGCATCACACTACAAGTATTGTACACATGACTAAGATTTAGATATTAATTATGCACGAGCCTGTTTTCTGCTATGTGAAACAAACCTTCATATATGGTAATTAATTATACATCACAAAGTGGTTCCAAGATATAGCACAGTTTCTTTTGTCAAAAGCGAGGTTAAGGAATTTGACCAAAGATATTATCACTGTCTCATTTGGGTTGTTCATTATAAAGGAGAATTTATCTTTGTTGTTTAAATGTGGAAAGCATGTATGGGCGCTTTGTACTGTTTGAAAAAGTTCTTTTCTACATTCTGTATACAGAGGGCAGGTAATTAAAAAGTGTTCTTCATCCTCTATAACTCCAGAGTGGCAGATTTGGCATTTTCTTTCATCAGCTGGTGCTGGTTTACCCTTGACATGGCGACCTGTTTCAATGTGCAAGTTGTGGCTGCTGATTCTAAATTTGGTTAGGGTTTTACATTTTTCTTTATCTTGAATTACACCAAGATATTTTTCTTTCTCAAACTGGAGCTTGAAAATTTTATACGTTCTCTTTTATATACAATCTTTATAGCAAATATAATTTATTGGGCACAATAAAAAGATTTATGTGGGATGAGATTATCAGTGTTAGACAAGTTTCCCAGGGAGCTTGGCTCTTTTAAAAGAAGCTCAAGATGTTTCTTCCTTAATTTCAGTCAGGATGTCTCCTCTGGTTTTCACACTTAGACTTAATAAGCGGCACTTGTGAGACAGAATTAGGGGGTGCAACCTAATTGGACAGTGCCACTTTGCCTCTGTAAGACCAGCCTATCAGAGGCATGTGAGTTCAGTTACTCAGGAGAAAGTTAATGCTCTCCCTCACTTGTCTAGTAAAATTCACAGCATTCAGTAGTGCATTATTCAGAAAAGAAATTTTTAAGGTGAATTTGGAAAAGTTATTCAAACCCAACCCTGTCCGTCCCTAATAATTTTCTTTCTATTTTCCTGACTAATAAAACAGATTTGAGCATTGGTTAAATGTTACATGGTTGTATTTATGATAGTTAGCCGTAACTCGATTGGCACATTTATTAGTCATTAAAAATTATCTGGTTATTATTTGTTTATTAATATTTATCATACATGTGAGTTATATTACTTTAAAGCAATATTTAGGTAAATGTACCAGACAACTCTGTGATTGGGCTGTCAGAGCAATGAGGAAACCTACGTCCCCGTCCTAAAAAGGTAGGGGTTGCGTAGCTCGCTCTCAGCCTAGGCCGACTTTAGAACGCAAAACTTCCTTAAAAATTCACTGCCATTTGTGGCCCTTTTTTCCCTCCATCTTTGCTGAAAATTAATTTTTTTCTGAAAATTGCAAAAGATTTACCATACATGAGTATCATTCATATGATATTATTTAACTATATGTGATTTGAATTCGTACTTTGTGCATTAATCAAAGTACAAATTTCAATGAAATGACATTTTCAACTAACAACTTATTTTGTTATAATTGAAGAAATCACGAAATTGCTGACAGCAAACTAGCCTCAGAGACTCTACTCAATTCATGCACACATAAATATAATTTATTGGGCACAATAAAAGGATTTATGTGGGATGAGATTATATAATCTTTATTGAGCACTAAAATGTGTACACGTTACAGTTTACAGGCTCTCAACACTAGTCATAACAACTTAACAACAATTATACAAATCTATACCATATAGATTCATATCAGTATCAGTGTTAGACAAGTTTCCCAGGGAGCTTGGCTCTTTTAAAACAAGCTCAAGATGTTTCTTCCTTAAAGGACAATGGTCATGGCGTCAGAATGGCCTGACCGGAACATATTCTTCAGAAAAGATGCCGAACTAACGACATCTTTATCCAAATACACAAATTAAAAGCTCATTTTGTAAATTTTGGACTTTAAAAACGTCCTATTTGCTCGGCCTGGGAGTTAATGAGCTACGTGGTCACGTGGTCCGATGACGACAATCGTGCCACCGGCGGAGCTGTTAAACTCAGCTGCATTGTCTACCTGTAAGATGACTTTTCTGGCTTCTGATAAAAGTTTATATTCATTCATATCTCTTACCCGAGGGGTCTAAATCCTCGTGAAGCTGTGTAAAACCATTTCCCGTCTATTCAATTCTTTAACAAGCATTTGATTATGCGTATCCCAAGTTGTATAAAACACTGCATTTGAATGACTTAAGGGTACTGTTGATTATTCCATATGAGGTCCATGTTATTTGTGAAATTCAATTTATTTTATATAACCGCTGACACCCCGTCTTGCATACTTTTATTTAACTGAGGTAAACAATGCCTGTTACCTTTACAAGTCCTATCTTAATCACCCATCTAACTGGAACTTCCTTTGTCTTGTCTTTGTCTTGCGAGAATCGAACGCACTCTCGCTGGCGATATTTATCTCAGGTAAAAATCTGCCTGTGCGTTAGTTTCAAAGAGCAGCTCCCGCAGACTTGGGGGTACTAGATAAAATCTGAACATCAGGTTTATTGAGGAGCTAGAGAAACAAAGGAAGAACTTTTCCTGCAGAGCTTCATAGGAATAAATATACCGTTATGGGTAAATTAGAATATTTAATAAATCGCGAGAATATTTTTGACTTAAATGATGATTTTATTATTAATGGAAATTAATTAAGCCACTATATGTGGTTCATTTGCTGTGATTACGCTGCCCTTCGTGTTTTGCGTTAGTCAATTCAATTTTTGCAGGTCTGGTTACGCCCCTGTTATGTGATGAAAGTCTAAATTTGGCAATTACAGGGTTACCACATAATATGGAATATTATTTTTTGTCGAGAAAATGTACAAAATATTTCATTTCTCTCCAACTATTTTAAATCCAAAACGAGGTGTCACTTTATGTGTAGCCAGGTGTGTTACCTAATTACCATGTTCAACTTTCGAAACAATTAATGTAAGCAGTTGCATGTTCTGTGGTTAGAAATGTGAGGGGTGGTCTTTTCGGCAATTTCTGCCCTTGTATAAAAACGCATGGGTTTGGTCAATCTTTGGAGTGTATTTAGAGAAGCAACAAAGGGATCGCTCTGAAACTTGTCAGTTACCTTAGAGAAGATATGGTTTGGCAGCTAAGCAACGCAGCTTACTATGGGATTCTTGCTTTCAGAGAAAATGGCTAGAAACGGACAGCCATTGCCAGACAATTCAACATTTTTCAGGAACCGTTAGTAAAGTCCTCCAAAGAAATGCTACAACAGGGGCACCTACTCCAATACTTCCATCAGGGTGTCCGCGTACCACACCAAGAAGACAGGATCGCCTTCTCCTTAGAGTGCGCCGTGCTGGTCGTACAAAGACAACCACTGTCCTCAAAAAAGAGTGGCAGAATGCCTTTCAAACGCCCGTTTCAAGGTCCCTTGTGAACAAGAGATTACAGCAAACTGGTCTGGTTATTTTGCACGAAACCTCTGTTAACAGCAGGTCATATACAGCGACGTCTGCAATGGGCTGGGGACCACGTTCGTTTGCAGCCAAAACACTGGAATCACGTCGTTTTCAGTGATGAGGCCCGATATGGAATTTTGGGGGTTGACTGTCGAATCCGTGTCCGCCGACGTGTACGAGAGGCATAACACGATGATTGTGTACTACCTAGGGTGCAAGCAGGGGGTGGTAACGTCTCTGTTTGTGGAGCATTCCATGCCGGTGCCCAGAACCAGTTGGTTTTTCTAGGTAGCAACCTCAACCAGGGTTCCTACAGAGACATTCTACAGCAAACAATGCTTCGATTTGTAAGAGTCATCTTCAGGAACAACTTTGTGTACCAAGACGACTATGCAACCCCACATCGAGCTCGCAGAATCACTGTTTTTCTTCAAAACCAATGGGTTCAGCAACTGCCCTGGCCTGCAAACTCCCCAGTTATGAACCCAATTAAAATTTGTGGGCGGAAGTAACTCAGAGAATAAAAAGCTATGGTCATCGGCCGGTAAATAGTGATGAAATGCGACAGGCAAATATCACTGAGTGGAATGATATCCCCATCCAAACTCTAAAAAACTTGTCACAGGGTATGGCATGTAGGATGAGGGCGCTGCAAGCGGCTGCTGGAGGTCATACCCGCTATTGATGACTTTTCATGATTTACTGTAATGATTTCTTTGACTGTGTAACATATCACTGTCCGGAGGCTATCATTTTCTTTAATATCTTAGCTTAAAGTTAATACTGACATCAAACTGTTGATATGGTTTTCTGGGGGTGTTCTTTTCTTTTGGATGACATCTTATGTCAGATTTGATATTATTGACCAAAATATCTCACAATAGAAGACTGGATATTTTTCTCACTCAATGATATACTTTTTTGATGAATCAAGCCAAAAAAATATTTAATCAGCACTCAAAAATAACAATGATAAAAAATATTCCATATTAAGTAGCAACCCTGTAGTTCCTTTGCTTATTTAAATAGAATTGCAGTGTAAAATTTCCAACAAGATGTTGGTGCAATAGCCCTTCACTCTTTGTGGATATTTCCCCGCCAAAGTTTCTCTAAAACTATCTTTCAATCTTTACTCTTTCAAGGGCAGTATAAAGTTATCTGACATATTTTCGTGAAAACTTAATGACAAGCCAAGTGTTTCAAGTTCATTCCGTACCCAATTTTTACCCAAGCAATTTTTTCTTGAGTAGATCTTCATAGCACGCTGTTATAATACAATTTTTGGAAGAGATGAGTTAAATCAATATTAAAAAAAGTGTAGCTTCATACTTAAAAGAATTGGGTATCTACCGCTTTTCATAATATACCAAGTTATGTACAATGAACTTAGTAATCAGTAGTGCTCTTTTTTTACACCCAACATTCTTCTAAAAATCCGTATGTGCCTTTCTTATATCCCTTACCAGGTTAAATCTCCATGCATAATTTAAAATATACTAACTTACGTAAAACTGCACATTTAGTAAACGCATGAAAGTAATGATTTTTTACATGCTTCTAGTAGCAAACAATGCTCTTTTACTTTGATCTGCTACATGTTTTTGGGTTTGACAAAGCTTACAAATTTGAAAAAAGTTTTGCGTACAGACGCAGAACTTGCTTTTAAAGTTATAAAATGATAAATCTTTTAAATTATTTTATATGTCAGATGAAATAACCTTCAGAAACAAATCCTTAAAGCATAAACGAATTAGGATTACGAACCATTTTATTACAGAAGTTCCCAATTTTTCTTTAATATACCCCTCTTTTTCTGTTTTTCCTCAACACGTTTTCTTCCACGGAAGTAATGCCTGGGCATATTGTTAAAAATATTGATATTTAACGTCATTTACAAATACCAATAATATAACCCCAGGAAATAAATGAGATATATTGAAAAATATGAAAGTCCACCAAGACGATACCAGTTTGATACCTGTTATTACCTGGCTTGGGAAGTGCAGCGGTGCATAATTAACAGGTTTTATTGTTAACGAGCTCTTGGTCAACTACAATGCATTTAAAATGCATCAGCAATTAGTAAGCTTGCCAACTGATGACAGTTAATCTGAAGGAAAGGAAATAGGAAATAGTTTATTCTCATTTACTGTACATTTACAGTTTAGAGAGCATATATATATATATATATACATCAACCTGAAGGCTTGACCCCCTTGTTCACAATACTAATGAATTTGTACAAATTATTCAGTTTTTTCTTATTTTTCGTTGAAAATATTTCATACATTTTAATTACATTCGGTCTAATACATGCTTTTTTTGGAATATATAAGTTTCGACTTTCTGCAAAAAAGGTACATCTAAAGACATAATGAAATTCATCCCCTATTTCATTTTTACACAAGTTGCATAATCTCAAATTTCTAGGTATTTTTTTCCATCTGCCCGTTTCAATTGGTAATCTATGATTTGTTGTTCTGAATCTAGCTATTGTNGTTTGTGCTGACCGCTTTTGAGTGAACAAGACAAAGGGCTATCAGCTTTTGATATGATCTAAACCACCTGAGGTGACCATGATCTCATCGCATCGCAACTATTGTCACCGAATAGTTGTTCACACTCACTGACTGATGAAGTCTGATGAAGGCCTTCGACCAGGTTGGCCGTAAGCTAACGGTACGGAAAATTTTAGGCTTGTGTCTGAGAATTTTCATATTTATCCAACAACCAAGCTAATGAACCTTTTTGCTCTATTGTCACCGAAGTTACTAAGGGCCCCTTTACACTGGACGGCGTCCTTTCTGCGTCCCTTCTGCGTTCAAAAATGTGGTCAGGACGCTCAACGGTTGCCAAAGCAATTAAATCGTGTCTCAGTGTAAAGGCGTCTGCGTCCCTTGTGCGTCCTTTGAACGGCCGAATTTTGTTTTTCCCTGCAAAACTGCGAGCAACCTGCTTGCCTCCACTGTACGTCCCCTGTGCAACCCAAGCAAAAACAAAACAAATAAATAGGAATAAACGCTTTAAACTACAGTGATGCAATTGCAAGGTCTGCATGGACTCATATAATCAGCCAGATGCTCATTGTTATCCTTATAAGAAGGATGGACAGGCGCCGAAAACCAGAAAGTATGACTGACACAACAAGGAATGTTTGAATCCATTTTCAAATGACGCATTCTGCAAAAAGTTCTGACAATTAATGCATCTTGTAAAAAAGGCAAAATATTCGTTTTATAATAACCTAAAAAAATGGATAGTTTTATGAATTTTAGGGGAAAAAACAATCGGAGGCTGATATGAGGCCACTGTTGCCCTTAAAATTCCTGTCTGGTGAAAAATACCTCAGCACGGCCCCGTTTGAGAGCGAAAAAAATTATGTTCTACGTGCCGAACACTGGACGATCTTGAGTTTTCATTCTGCCAAAGCGATGCTTGTGCCTCCTTTCTACGACCGCGGCGATGCTTGTGCGTCCTCTCTGCGTCCATTGAGCGACCATCCTCCATGGCGTTCTCTCTGCGATTGTTTTGAACATGCTCAAAACTTCGCGGCGTCCATGGCGTCCTCGGCGATGCTTGAACGTTCTTTGTGCGACCTTGGCGATCACTGTGCGTTCTTTGAGCGTCCGACGGCGTCCTGGACAGTTTCATGGTCGCACAAAGGACGCAGAAAGGACGCCGTCCAGCGTAAAGGGGGTTTAAGTCACGGAAGACCGTCACAGACAAAGAAAAGATTGTGAACGAGTGCTGCAATTTTGGAGAATCCCACGGCAACACACTGAGGCATAACGAAAATTGCTCAGCTCCGTTCAACACAACTTTCCTAAACTTCTCTGTCTGTATGCACTTGCAGCTCAGTTGAGTCTTATAAATATATGTAGATCTTTATCCTCATTGTCGTCACAGTACCACGTGACCCAGATCTGTTGCTTCATTTATGCATATTGAGGTGAGGTTTACTAAAACGCTTTTTGTCTACTAATAGATTGTTTTTATAATTTTTAAATGGCAGGGATCGATTAAAACATAACTGCAGTGTATAGATTAAGTGCTGGATCTTCAGAATTCGAGAAATGGATTTTTATAGGACTATTGTCCTTTAATTTCAGTCAGGATGTCTCCTTTGGTTTTCACACTTAGGCTCTATTCCCATAGATTTTAGATCGATCTATCCCCGCGGGGAGTCTCACTAGATTACTTTCAGATAATCCGACTTAAATGTCCGTCCCGCCTACTACAAGCTGTAAGGGGGTAATTAACTTTCGTGTCCGCCCGGCTGACAGCTATTTAGCGTGAACCCCCAGAGAGTTAGGTTGATCTAAAGTAGGTCGATCTAATCTATGGAATGGGGTGTTAGACTTAATTACTTTCAAGCGGCACTTGTGAGACAGAATTAGGGGGTGCAACCTAATAAAGGGTACCGGAGAAGATCAGCATTGGTCAGAATTGTGCCGGAAGTGACGTGTAGTGGTGTAAGACGTAAAGCTGAGTGGTCATTTTTAGCTGGAGGTGAATGGGAACTGAGTCGTAGCGATCCACAACTACTGTGCAAAGATGTATCTATTTTTAAATATTTTGACGAATTTTTTATCTTTATATGTCCATCTGACATGAAATTCCACACATATGATCACATTAATACACCTTTTACACCGGGGTAGCCACTAATCAGTGACAAATGCCAAGACAAAGGTGACATTCTGACAGCCTCTTATCTGAGCTAAAAATCACAGCAAAACTCAGCAAAAGAGACTGGCAATCAATTTCCTCAGGCTGTAAGTCAATAGCCTTGAGAAACTGGTCACGTTATATCTTATTCCTTTCCCTTTACGCTCTTTGTCGCGCTGGCGGTCGATGCAGCATGTATTTCAAAACAAGTTGTCTGCAAATTAACCACGATTTTGCACCTTCAAGTTCCGTGTCACGTTTTCATATCATGTGCCTATTATTTCTACAAGTATTCTCTGCCCAAAATGCGTAAAGAAGAAATGTCATCTTACTATATTGTTTGAAAA
Source organism: Lingula anatina (assembly GCF_001039355.2). The sequence goes on from NW_019775580.1 coordinate 321,589, forward strand.
ACTGCTTTTTTTCTCCGAGTCCCTGCCTTTGTAAGACCAGCCTATCAGAGGCATATGAGTTCAGTTACTCAGGAGAAAGTTAATGCTCTCCCTCACTTGTCTAGTAAAATTCACAACATTCAGTAGTGCATTATTCAGGAAAGAAAATTTTAAGGTGAATTTGAAAAAGTTATTCAAACCCAACCCTGTCCCCCCCTAATAATTTTCTTTCTATGACATGAAGTATGAAATAAAAAAAAAAAAAAACAGCGACTACCATAATGTTGGACCAATTTTAATTAAAATACCTATTTTTGTCCCTTTTTCGTATTTGTTTTGTGGTCCAGCTAGGTTATTGTCTTCTTATCTTAGTCTCAGATTTCTTTAATATGTTAGTGCTCTTCCATTTCTTAAGCAATGATCTTTCTGTTCCCCCTTCCTCCAACCAGGCGTTGGAGGAAGGGGGAACAGAAAGATAAGAGAAAAAAATCAGTTTCTTTTTGCTTTGTCTTTTTTTTTTGGGGGGGGGGGGAGGGGGGCAAGAGAACAGGCACGACAGTTTTATTTCCACTGATATATAGGTCTGCCCTAAGGTGTGATATTTACTTCCTTGTACTGAAAAACAAATAACAGGGCTGTCAGGTTATGGAGGAAATATACAACAGCGCGAGTGATATAAATACGGACCAAAAAGTGGCCATAGGCATACGCCTCAGACAAAGTAAAAAGAAAAACAGACCTTGAAGGTACTCAAATACCGGCTGTTATCAAATATGAAGTGGTTTTTAGCTGCATTTGTTTCTTTTGGGACTCTGGCTCACATTCAAGGTAAGTTTGTATATATTTCAGTTTCTTTGGATAAACTTTCTCGTAGAGCTCGGACATTTACACGAAAGTGATATTTTATTGGTCAATATGTCTACAGTTCAAAAACTTTGAATTTTAATAGACTCGTTTTAATGATTACTTCAAAATCATATATCCTCGTTTACTAGGAGTATTGAACTGCGGATCCTCTGTTTAGGGTTCTTTTTTGAAGAATAAAAAAAATTGATGTGGCCAACATGGGTCGGGAAAATTTCCTATGATTTTTTTAAAATAAAGTCTAAAATGCAGACGAAAATTGAATGAAAATGGAATAATTTTGTTTCATTGGTACCAACTTAGTAATTAATAATTATTTCAAATAACTCAATAAATAGCTTGCGTCTACTTTCGCGGTGTCGCCGGGTTTTTAAAATTTGAAAAAAAAAACTTCGTTACGTCTTTTGGCAAAGGTCATAACTTTAGTCTTTTGATGTTTTTGTAAAATTTTAGCCATTAATAATATCTGCAATTCAGTTACCTCCATGATTAGCTAGACGATATGGTGACAGGACACAGATAAATGTTTTACACGGCACGGTAAAACTGCATTCTCTTAGAAACTAATTTTCAAAACTTAGTTACCAGATGTATGAAAAATATGCTTGCGGTTGAAGACAAAATGTGTCAGTTAAATAAACGTGCATGTACCTCGTAATACCACTTTAACGCACTCTTATTTTTGTTAGTATTAAATTAATAACATGCAAATATTATCCAAAAATTTTATTTTTTAAAGCTTTTGTTACTAAAACTGCTGAAACCTTAGTTACTAAACTCGAATTTCCCCATTCTATTTTGGCATGAATTTTAAGATTTTCCATGATTTACTTAAAAAATTGGATTTATCACCTTCTGTCACTAGAGATTTAAAAAAATAGAATTCGCGAATATATTTATTTATTTTTCTACTTTTTTGTTTTCTTCAATTGGGCCTATATATTGAAAGTGAGTGACAACGAACAAAACAAGACAAGTCTTTTTTATCTTCTGACCCACACATTGTTGTAAAATTGTACTGTTTACTCTTTTAAATTAGCCGAAGGAGCAAAGTGTTAGTCTGTCATCTATTGGAAAATGTATATGTTCTCTTTAAAATACAACGAATGAAAAAAAGATTGTTCCAGGCAAATGGACCATTATTTCATCGTTATTTCTTTTGAATTCCAGCCTTGAGTTGGTCTGCGTGGTTTGACAGAGACAATCCATCCGGCAGCGGAGACTGGGAAACTTTATCTGACCAAAATGTAAATATAGAACTTCATCAAGAGATTATAATTAATAGCTTATAAATTTCTTAGAGAATCTCAATAGTTTAATCATGTAAATTTAAAGCTAATTTCTTCCAAAACATTACTAACTGAAGTGAACACACATTTAGGTGTTACTCTTCCTCTTAATTCGTTGTAATAAAAAGCCAGTCTACAAAGGGATGTCCGAGGGGCACTTTCGCTTTGAAAAAAAAAAATTCATTACAGGAACTAGGACCCGTCTGCTTCCGTAGTTCCCCTATTGCAGCACAGTGCCGCGTCAAAGGCAGTGGCGCCATCTTTACCACGACAAGCGGATCACCACCAAACGTACTGGCCCAAAGATGTACACCAACCGTCGGTCTTGTCTGTAGAAACTCTGATCAATCTGGTTCTCGTTGTAGAGACTACGAGATCCGATATCTGTGTATGCCATGTAAGCTTACGCTTTTAAGAGTGTAAATTATTACTCTTTTAAATTTTAATCAAAAGGTTAATTTTTTTTATTATTAAAGAGTGATAATTTCGTGTTTGGTGCAAATTACCACAGACACAACGTTCGAGGTCGTGTTAAGCCTACTTTTTGTTGTTTGTATATAATGGGTAAGTTCATCTTTAATATTTTAATTTCAAACTTCAAAGTCCTAAACAAACATAGCTTTTAATGGATAAAATTGTACAAGGTCTACAGCTGTTAAAATGAAGTTTTTAGTCTATTTTGGCATGAATTTTAAGATTTTCCATGATTTACTTAAAAAATTGGATTTATCACCTTCTGTCACTAGAGATTTAAAAAAATAGAATTCGCGAATATATTTATTTATTTTTCTACTTTTTTGTTTTCTTCAATTGGACCTATATATTGAAAGTGAGTGACAACGAACAAAACAAGACAAGTCTTTTTTATCTTCTGACCCACACATTGTTGTAAAATTGTACTGTTTACTCTTTTAAATTAGCCGAACGGAGCAAAGTGTTAGTCAGTCACCTATTGGAAAATGTATATGTTCTCTTTCAAATACAACGAATGAAAAAAGATTGTTCCAGGCAAATGGACCATTATTTTATCGTTATTTCTTTTGAATTCCAGCCTTGAGTTGGTCTGCGTGGTTTGACAGAGACAACCCATCCGGCAGCGGAGACTGGGAAACTTTATCTGGCCAAAATGTAAATATTGAACTTCATCAAGAGATTATAATTAATAGCTTATTAATTTCTTAGAGAATCTCAACAGTTTAATCATGTAAATTTAAAGCTAATTTCTTCCAAAACATTACTAACTGAAGTGAACACACATTTAGGTGTTACTCTTCCCCTTAATTCGTTGTAATAAAAAGCCAGTCTACAAAGGGATGTCCGAGGGGCACTTTCGCTTTGAAAAAAAAAATTCATTACAGGAACTAGGACCCGTCTGCTTCCGTAGTTCCCCTATTGCAGCACAGTGCCGCGTCAAAGGCAGTGGCGCCATCTTTACCACGACAAGCGGATCACCACCAAACGTACTGGCCCAAAGATGTACACCAACCGTCGGTCTTGTCTGTAGAAACTCTGATCAATCTGGTTCTCGTTGTAGAGACTACGAGATCCGATATCTGTGTATGCCATGTAAGCTTACGCTTTTAAGAGTGTAAATAGTTACTCTTTTAAATTTTAATCAAAAAGTTATTTTTTTATTATTAAAGAGTGATAATTTCGTGTTTGGTGCAAATTACCACAGACACAACGTTCGAGGTCGTGTTAAGCCTACTTTTTGTTGTTTGTATACAATGGGTAAGTTCATATTTAATATTTTCAAATTTCAAAGTCCTAAACCAACATAGCTTTTAATGGATAAAATTGTACAAGGTCTACAGCTGTTAAAATGAAGTTTTTAGTCTATTTTTCGTGCCTCACTGTTTGTTTCCCCCTGTCTGTTTTTTATCATTTCATTCAAATGAACACAAAACACAGCTTTAATTTCTTCACTTATTCTTTTTTAAAGTTTTACATCTATAAATGTAATTGTGTTTGATTTTCAGCGTCAGTATGGACCAGGTGGTTCGACCGTGACAATGCATCCGGTACCGGAGACTGGGAGCCTTTGTCTGACCAATTGGTAAGACAGAAATAAAGAATATATACAATTTATATAAATAAATGAAGAAAAATTTACGTTCCCACTCTGTAGTCTGTAATGCCTTTACTGTACATTTTAAGATGGGGCACATGTATCAATTTTATATAAATCATCAAAATTCTTTTAGGCCTGCTCTTTTCGAAATTCAACCTGAACCATTCAAGGAAACACAGTGTTTAACTTTTTAACCAATTATCATTGCAGAAACTGGGCGCAGTCTGCCCTGGTGGAGCGACCCCCTTTTGGGCGGAATGCCGTGAGAGGGGAACCGCAAATGTTTTTACCCAGTTTTCCGGAAATCCACCCGACAATTTGCTCAGGCGTTGCACAAGTGCAGGCTTGATCTGCAGAAATGCTGACCAACCAGGTGGAAGAATGTGCAGAGATTACGAGATCCGCTACTCATGCCCTGCCTAGACTCGGACCAATGGGCGGTGGTGCTGTTGGATGGATCTGGATCGACCAGAAAAATTATCCGTTACCGAATTGCCCTAGTTTTCGAAATCAGGTCTAACTTTTGCATAGGTTTCTCATTTGAAACTTTTTTTGTGGCAAACAGTCTTTAAGTGATTAATTTTACATATTTTTTTTAACGTTTAAGGTATAAAAGGTTCTTAATATCTTTATTTTTCTCCTTTAAAGAAGTAGAGTATTCTGAATGAGAATTGTATTTTCAATCAAAAGTAGTTGCAGTCGAGATTTTAATGACTGTAGTGGCTTATTCTCTCTGTCCAAGTTTTTCAAAATGGTACCAAACTATTGCTCCTAAGTATCAACTTCGTAAGAAATTAAACATTGTATTTGATAGTTAAGCCTCGGCCTCAGTACCAATAAAGAATTTAAAAAAATAACCCCGAACATTTGTTGAGTTTTAACTGTTTGGCGTTGGATGCCCGGTAAAACAAAAGTTCACTGAACGGGTCAGCACTGCAGTTATGGCATGGGGCATATTTTCTTTTATGCTTATTATATTATATCAACTAAAACATCAAAGTTGCTTTATCCACCACAGTAGATGCTGAACATCAACATAAACGCCAAATTTCATAACAAAGAAAAACTTCTCTAAACCTCGTCAATGTGCTGAACATTTTATTTTGAAAATGAATTAATGAATCGGCAAGTTGCCAGATTCTTTCAAGGGCGAACATTAAGAACGCAGTATGAAATGAATATGACAAAAAACGGAACAAATTTGAAAGGAGCTTCAGCCTCTCATAACCAAAAAACAATATTCTTTTGGGATTTCAATAATGCTCCAGTGTCAATAGTACGTTACAATTAAGCGATATCAATGTTAATCTTTTTCCTTTTGGTATACAATAATAACTCAAATAACTCGAATAGTCACATCCTATAACGAAATGCAATGAGATAAGGGCTAACACACAGTCTATATTGTTTAAGTAATCTGTAATGCTTAAACAGATTGTATGAGTATATATGTTTGATATTTTACAGTATGAAGTAAATGAAACAAGCTATATATGATCTTATATATGAAACATTAAATACACGGCTTTGTAGATAAAACAGTTTTGCTGCCTTTTTAGAGTTAAAATTCAGGCCAATTTGCTGTATTTTTAACATTTTGATGTAAAAAAAAAACAAAAAAAAACACAGAATTGTTCTTTTTGGCCAGCCTGATTCTATTATCCACAACTTGCAATTCTGAAACCAACGAAATAGTACCCATCCCTTGCGTTTTAATGGGGATCATACGAGATAGTCAAAAATTTCACGACAATCGTGAAATCTAGCAAGATTGAGCGGGCTTTGGGGAAGATCGAGGTCAGAAATAATGGCAGACTAAAAAATGCTGAGCGGCAACGAACAAAAGCTAACATGATTCATACACGGAAAGTTTCTATTTATGTCTTAAGTTCTATAGAAATACCGTTTGTGCGGTAGCATTAATTCACCATGTTTTGCGTGTCATTTGATTTAGTACTGTTTTCAATACGACATTCCCTGTGCAATTTTACACTTATCACTAAATAAACCCCGCCTCGAGAAAATTTTCTCACGTTTTATAGTCTCGTATGCATATGAGGATATGCAGTGCTGAAATCCTCAGGTTTAGGCTATTCGGATGCTTCTCATTGCAAGTGTCACAACCATTCTGATGAGATTTCAAGAAGTGTAATTACTAGCGTAGACACCCCACATGTTTCATCTGATATCTTAATTACAAAATACATTGAAAAACTCTTGAAGACACGCAATTGTGCACTGCAAACAGAAAGCAGATATGCTGGGAAGTGGGGTGCCATTTACACTACCACACCTTAAAACTAAAAAGATACAACATAGTTTTTTTCCTAAATTTGGACAAGTTGGGAAAAGATAAGTTAAAAACAAGTGCTCGAGATCTTAATTCCTCATGCGTTTAGACTTCTGACTTTAAACTGGCGTGAATGCCTCTTTGAACTGATAACAAAATATAGAATGCAGTCGGGCCTTTACCTATAGAAACTGCATTCCGTAGCATTAATCATATGCCCAAGTGAGAAAGAATCGCACGTTTCTATCCCGAGGCCAACAACCAAATGCTAGTTTCTTCAAACTTAAGAGATATTCTTTTTTTAAACTGAGTTTATAGCGTATACGTAGAATTTTGTCAAATAGATTGAAGACAAAAAGGGACTCCAACGAGCTCTAAAATATTATCAACTAATAAGCTTTACACACTGGAGTGAGCGCATATGTCTTAAAAGTTTCAATGGTCATCCCGTATTACTGTACATGTGAAGACGGTGATGCTGCCTAAATACAGGATTTTAGCGCATTTATCCTTAGAAAACTAGCTTCGTCTTCTATTTAGTTCTTACATTTTCCAAAGTTTGTGTTGGAACCATTTTCAGAGCTGAAAGCCAGTATCTTAAGTGTCCCTTGTAGTTCCCAAAGGCAAACAGTGGGGCAAGGCGCAGTCATCTATCGCACCGAACATAACCATGGCACTACGAACGACAGAGTTAGATACAAAAAGTTTCCAAGCACGACATTCAGGTGTCCGGGGGCAGCCGTGCTTGTTATGTAGGGTTCCTTACACTTAACGTTAGCAGTTGCAGTGGGACACATTCTCATTAATGATTGTTCCCTCCCCGTAGGAAGAGTAACATTGACCAGTCCACACAAATCCACGATCTTCTGAAAATTCGCATCGCTTGCTTCGAAAGCTACAGAATTCATAACGTTTAATTCGTGAAATATGTAGGACCCGTCCGTATTTTTCTGTAGACCAATAATGTATTTTTTACCCTCCGATATTTCAGTCCTGGAACATGTGCTTCGTGGGCTGATCCTATCAATGGTAATATTTTCAGGAAAGTCTCCAGGCTCTGAGTTCTTGTAGATACAGAAGACGCGAAATCGTGCGTTGGTTTTCTGGGGGGTGTCGGCGTTTTGCGCCGTCTCATTCAGGTCGTAATGTCGGACGTCTTCCCCGTAGACAACGATGTCCACTTTGGACAGAACTTCCGTCATGTCCCACGTCCGGACGTTGCCCGTTACCGAACACGCATCCGAGCACTGGAGAACGGCACATAGTAGGCCTATCATCAGAAAATCCATCACTACTGACGCCATCTTCAAAATTTAATTCCACCACCTCGGGAGCCTTGGAGTCACAACTTTACACTGATGCTCAGATGTAGCGATACGTCTTTATGTTGATCCTATATGCTATGATGTGGGGCCTACGCGATACTCTGGATAGTATATGCACTTCGAAGGTAACTCTGCCAGATGTTTTGAAGGTTATTAATACAAGCCGGACCTGCTGGTTATCTTGGGCACCCTTCTCAATAGAGATTTCACCCTACCTTGGTAGCCCCGTTGGCCCACTTTATACCTGTTTACATACAGAAAGCACCTGTAGCTGTGACCCGACTCACTGCGCTGTTCTGACCTGGATACAGGCGACAATTAAGGTGATTATGGATAAAATGAGTCACCACCAGGCCTACCTGTAGTTTGGCGCGTTTTGGAGCCTAACCGTTAGGAAAATAATGTCCTATTATTGAACGATCGATTGGATTGCTACAGGAATAATCTTAATTGCAGTGCCAGTAGGATATAAAAAATTGCACAGTCTAGGATATGCGATGGCAAATTGAGTGATTGGTTAGATTAATTTGTAAAGAAAGCCTTTTTTTCTCTTCGTTATTTCATTTACACTTTCATTTCCACTTTGTAGACCTTTGAAAAATTTCGTCATTGCCCATAGCCTTCCTATAACGATTATCAGTCTAGAACATTTACCATGTGTTACGTGAGGGCGTACAAGATAAAACTTCCAGCGTAATATTTAATAGAAACTATCAAGAAAAGTTTCTTTTTCAATGTTTAAAACAAAATGTCATGCGATATGGACTAAGTTAATATGAACAATTCGTCATCTTTCAGATATAAGAAGTAGCTCATATAAGCAAAAACAAGTTTTAAATTTGGGGAATCATGGGCAAGTGACGGACTTCTGCCATTTTTTTTTTTTTTAATTTTACTTATATATTTTTTCCGAGCTACGTCTTCCAAGCGGCCAAAATGTGAATCGCCAAATGACTAAGCCGATCACCACGTTAAATACCACAAACAGCCAGGCTGGGTTGGCACTTAAAAAATTAAATAAAAAATACTTTGAAAAAACGATTTCCCGATAAGAATCTTCGTTCCTCCACTTTTATCATTGTACAAGCAGCTTTAATTGAAAATAATGGCATGACGCACGGACAGGTAGACCCAGAAACAGTTATCGAGGAGGGGCGGGGAGCAGGCATTTTTTAAAATAAAATTATTTATTGAAGCATTTCGCTTTATTTTTAAAAATATGTAACAATTCCTTACTTAATAAGATGTCGGTATACTTTATATGATCAAATCTTTGTGGCGCGTTCATAAATTCAAATTGGTTATATAATTATGACAGCAAGATGACTAACCTATAAACTACCAAGCAGTACGATTATTAGTATGGGAGTCATGCACATGGAAACACATTTTAAAGTCTCCTTTGAGAAAATTAGTTCTTACACGAATTGGGTAATAAACATTCATCTGGATAATGTGTTTGTATACATTGTTTTCAGTTAACAAATAAAGTAAAGTTTGTATTGTACATTTAAGAGAAAGAAACAAAAATCTAAACGAGTTTCAAGGGGCATTTTGCACCTGTACTGCAACCCTTTGTCTGTAAATAAGTATCACTGTCTAGTGCCAAATCATGCATTCAGGATATTCAGTGTGAAAGTAGTTCAATTTCAAAAGAACAAAATTTTTTTTAATGCATTTTTGTCCTGCAGAACTGGGTACATGGACAACGAGGCTTCACAGTGGAGACATGACATACCATTGAAAAGAGTTGTATCGCACCAAAGAAGCATGATGAAAAAGTTGAGATAAAGTCAAGATTTAAAAATGTGAAAAATTGTGTCAAACACAGCCATGGGTATTGAGTGGACATCAGCAATGACGACAAGGACAAATCAGACGACTAATAATAGGGGAGGAGATAACTAAAACTCGAGAGGTTTATTATATATGACAATTTTTTAAGTTTCCAAAAGTTAAAAAAGTACTATATCACATATATGCAGACAGAAAAAAATCTACTATCATTTGTAAACATCCCAAACAGTGATGAGCCTGTCTTTAGAACCAGCAGCAATGGTGTTATCCTTAGAGAAAACTGTACAATTAATGGTGGCACTGTGATAATTCAGCACTGCTAATGCATTCAATTTCTTCATGCCAAATACCCTCACTTGGTGATCCCAACCTCCTGTAATAAAAATTTTCCCGTCTTCTCTTATTGTCACACTACTGACTCCAGCATTGGTTATTGATATCTCCTTTACACTTTGTATCTTTAACTCCTCTGAAATTGTCCACACCTGAATCTTTGTGTCCACAGATCCCGATATTCCTCTGTTGACTTTAGAATTATAGTCTAAAGCCATCACAGATTCTTCATGCAATGCCAGACTGTGCAGAACATCGTGGCCACCAATTTGCCATAACACCAGTGACCCATTTTCAAAACCACCAATCAGAAGTATGTCCTTCTCCGACTGACAGGTCGTCAGTTTCAGAGACATGCACATTCCCTGAGTTTTCTGTACTTTCATTGTGTGTAATATCTGTAGTGAAGGGATACTAATTACACTGATTTCACCCAGCGCAGGAGATGGTACGGCCAGGATATCTGGATTTTTATTCAGTAAACTTGCTCTACAGAATCCTAATGCTGCACATGGAACCCATCCTGTGAAAGAAATGCATTCGATTAACTGTATGTTACTATATTGAATTGGTTTATTTTTCCAAGATTAAAAAATCTCTTTTTCTTTTCAAAAGATAACATTCTCTTTAAAAATAATAATAACAATAATATAGACACATCAGGGGCGGATTTAGGGCATCTTCTAGGTCTTCTGGAAGACGGTCAGATTTTCAAGTTTACATTGATGGGTATCTAATTTTTTCTGTCGGAAGACAGTCAGAAAATGGAGGATGGATCAACAAAGATAATTTGGAAGACTGTCAGAAAATAACTCTGGATCCGCCCCTGCACATAAACCAATATTATCAAATTTAAATAGTATACACCATAAACCAGTGTGTGAATTCATGGGCAAGAGCATTAGTGTTTAGCCTCTGTACTGGTAACTACTGATGTATTTAAAAAATTTTTTAAATTTTAATTATTTATTTGGTTCTCATGTTTTAAAATATCTAAATTGTATTTACAATTCAAGCGTTAAACTTCAAACTTTTTGGCTATATATATTTATAAATCTAAATTAATCATTCTATTATCATTATCATTTTACACATCTCACCAAGCTGTCTCCAGTCTTCACCGCTGCAATCCCACAATACGAGCCTCCCGTCTCTTCCTTGACTAAGCAGTCTCCCGTCTCCAGGGTTGGCTAGCCATAATAGGCTCTCGCCCTTGTGTGCCTCTACAGTCTTTATGATTCTCTTCGTGGTCCAGTCCCACATCTGAATGGCACCAGTGAGGGTGCCGGAGATGAGCCCCGCTGGGGAAGTTCCCCTGCTCTCCGCAGCATGGGTAAATGTCAGGCTGGTCACCTCACTGTGGGCACCACGGAGAATGTAGCTGGGATCTGGCGCTGCGCGACTCATTGGGCTCTAGTGGACATGTACATGGTATTAATGGTCTGATCGTGTGTGTGTGTGTGTGTGTGTGTGTGTGTGTGTGTGAGAGAGAGAGAGAGAGAGAGAGAGAGAGGTTCTGTCTGTTAAAGTAAAATATAAAGATGCATGACAGAGCATTAAATTAATGATTAATGACAAGGACGTACTCTGCGCCAGTACTTACCGGTACATGTACAGTACATATGTAGCATTAGTAGGGTCTTGAAACTATTCACACCGAACAGTTTTGTTCTTTATGGCACACATGTATTAAGATTAAGTCTAGTGAGTTGTTATGATAACGTAATTATATTTGTGTTACAATATCCTATATAACATACTTCATGTGTTTTTTTATATTGACACACCTGCCAATACAAATTTAAAGGTACTACATCTGTAGTACGACAGGCTGTACTGGGTACTGGTACTTCCGCGGATCGACACTTGAGGCCTTAGTACATGCTATTGGTTACGGTCTATATTAAGATGTTACTGCCGACCTTTTCATTTAGCTTGTCGCCAACAATTTTGAAAGAAGCCACGCGTGTTCACAAATCACTTCAAGAACAAGAGTTCACAGTGTTTTGACAGCGCCTGTTCGGCTCGCACGTGTGATGTTGCATCGTGTGTAAATGTGCTGTGACGTCATCAATTTATGGGGTTTCAACTTTGAACCCACCATAGTAGAGAAAAAAGGTTTGACATAAGCGTACTGTTTTGAAATGCAGAATTTCACAATATCAGTAGATATATAAGGGAAGGGTTTGTTTTGCGCAATCACATGGTTTGAAAGCAATTGGTTTGGGTCCATCATGTCTGGATCAACCTACGTACAACAAATCAAGGCCCTGGTGACCAGGAATATTCTCATCAAGAGAAGGAACTGGGTCGTTTTTTTCTTGACGGTAGGTAGATCTACTCTGTAGTCTCCCAGAAATGCACTGTCTTAGTGTAATTATTTTCATGTTAAGCAATTGCTCTTTCTATCAATTGGTAGCTAAGGCGTTTGGATTTTGTAATATTATGTTTTACGTAAGCATTGATCCTTTGGGCCTTGAGTCAAGCCAAGGAGGTATAGTAGACCCTACACGTGTAGGTCAAGATGACCCTGCATGAAGGAGGTACTGTGTACTTTTAAGTAGAGACTCTCCCCCGCTTATTATATATTATCATTATATTTTGCATTCTGTTATTTAAAGAAAGAATTAAAATACTTGAAAAAAGAAAAAAAGATGCTTGATATGGTTTATGATAATTAAAAAATACCGTTCTGCTTGTTATAGACTTTATTATTATTTTATTATTATTATTTTTTTTTTTTTTGGGGGGGGGAGAAGGGATTATCACTTTTACTGGAGGGAGTACTGTGTTCCCCCCTCCCCAGCATTATTTTATCACAAAAAGGAATTATTTTAATAATAATAATAATAATAATAATAATAATAATGTCTATTTATAGTCTAAAATCCAATGTATGCTAGTTTAATAGACTTTACAAAAATATAAAATTCACAATTAAAAGGAAAAAAAAACTAACAAACATAGAATGTCTATTCTTGCAGTTGTTGTTATAACAAAAATTCAGTTAATTAGTAGTTAGTGACAAATGATCATTTAATTATTTCAACAATTATTTTATTTTTATTTATATGCTTTCTTTCCTCAGGAAATCTTTTTACCAGTGGCTCTAATTGCAGTCACAGCAGTATTGAAGCTTTCTGTGCCAGTAACTCCTTGGCCAGCAGTAGAAAAATTTGATGAAAATCAACTGTTTCAAAACCAGTTCTATCCACCATCCTCAAGATCCATCATGGTTGTCCCTAAGTCCAGTGTTATTCAGGAGATAATGAATGATGCCACCAGCTCTCTTAATATCACAGGTATTTGATTTGAACATCTCACATTGTGCTGCTGATGAGCTGATAACTGTGCCTCTTTGTTGATGTTTAGACTGCATTCCCAGAAACCTATCATACTAGCTGGATTAATCTAACTCTGCAGTGTTTTTCATTTAAATGCTTTCAGTGTAATCAGAAAGCTTAATTGCATGGCATGCTCCCATTACTAACGAAGGGGTAATTGACTGTCATTGATGACCCCCTAGCAGCTTGAGTAGGCATGCCAGACATTTTTCATAACTGTGTTATTTCTTCAAAGTCAATTTTATCTTTATAATTCTAGCAAACCCTCCATTCCAAATGTTTGATACTGAAAATGATATGATCACAGAATTCCGGGAGAACAGCTCACATTACTCCATTGCTGTTGTGTTTGAAAATGCAGACCTGTCTAATGGTTCGTACAAGATCCGTGTTGCATACAAAGATACCCCAAGTGATGGAATTGATGAAAGCGAGGATGCAAGAAGTCCAAGCCCACCTATTCAGGGACCAGGTAATTAAGATATTTTGCCCAACCACAAAAAAGCTATACTGAATGTGAACAGTGTATGTTTATGACACATGTGAAACATTGACATAATGCATGTATGCCATATGTAAAACAATGTTGAGCAAAACCGTGTGCATTTTTCGTGGAGAGATATTGAAAATGGTATAGTACCAATGAAATAAGATATAAAGTTTTACAATGACTGTGTTAAAGATATGCTCCCTATTACTTTAGTGTTAGTTTTTAATTAATCTTTGTAGTTTTAGTTTTTATATGTAAGTGTAAACAGCGCTGAGACGCAAGTGTAGTGTGGTTTTAAGAAATGTATTATTATTATTATTATTATTATTATTACTTTAATATGTGATATTCCCAGGTACATACTGTAGAACTGGTCGGTACAACTGCCCTGCCAACCAGTACCTGTGGTCAGGATTTGCCACTTTGCAAGTTGCTGTAGACAGTGCCATTTTAAAAGTATGTTTACCGATAAGAATGCATGAGAGGACTAGGGATTAAGTGACTATGTATTTGAAAGTCTCAGTCTGTGCCATTAAGTTTTCAGCTTACTGGCTATTGGGACCACCAATTTCCTTAACTCTACTGGTCTGAATCCTGATTCATGGGTCCAAATAACAATTTCAGTAAGACTGGGCATTTTTTCCTTTTACATAGAAATAAGTAATCACAAAATCTTGATTTTGTCATTTTTTTTAAACATCATGTAGCATTTTCATTTCAGATAAGAATAAAATCAAACCAAAAACTCTTGAATACTTACAGAAAAATCTAATGGCCATTTCGAAACACGAAATTCACACATTTCGAAAATTTAACTGGTCCAAACAAATTTTTCTGGTCATGGGCTGTGGACCAGTGGGCAACATCAAAGAATGGTTTCCTAAATTATATCATTAATTTATAGACATATAATGTTGTATTGACACTTACTTGAGGGAATAGCCATTTGATTTTAAAACAATACCTCCCAGTAGTAGCTTTCCTGATTTCACTACTTAGAATCTTTGAAATAGCTATTTAAAGTCATGATAAACAATATTTGTCACTTTTTTTACAGAGGAAAGCCAACCTGAGTACATTTGTTGTTCCAGACATATCAGTTGAAATGATGCCCAAGGCCAGATATGAGCCTACAGCTGACTGGCTACAGGTAGGCCAATCACAGCTTTTCTTATAAATAATTACTATCACTGTGACACATCAAATGTTAATTGTATTTCAGTGTTGTTAATCTGCATTTGTAGAAGTATAATTTTTTTTTACATTTAAAAGTGGAAAATTGTTTAATTAGAAAATTGTTTGTATTACTTATACACAGGCTCTATATAAGTACTTTTTTCTCTTTATGTAGGGTTTAGTGTCAGTTTGGATTGTAGTCACCTTTGCATCAGCCATAGTAGACTTTCAAAAGCAACTAGTCACAGAGAAAAAGAAAAAATTGAAGGAACCTATGAAATTAATGGGAATGAAAGAATTTTCATATTGGTATGTAAATTTAAATCTGTAACATTTCACATATTGTTTTAGCTAAGGATTGCAGATACAAGAAAATAGGTTTACTTGTTGCAACAATTTCATGTACAGAGAGTAGTTCTAATTATTCATAAATACCTATGATTATTAAGACTTATAGTAACACTGTTTAACATGCTTTATGTGAAATATGACCCTGTCAGAAGTACGACTTCTTATTTGTTAGGTTTTCCTGGACTGTGGTTTATGGTGTTGTCTCGACCGTCATGGCTTTCATCGTGGCTGGGATCCTCTTTATTGGGACAGTGTTCACAGTTAGCAACTACGGCCTGATTGTCCTCCTTATGCTGCTCTACATCTATGCCACCTATAGCCTTGTGTACAGCTTGAGTACCTTCTTCACCAATGACACTTTGTCTGGACTCTTGATTTTTTTCTCAGTGATGGTGATGGGGGCACTCTTTTATGTAGTGCAGGGGCCAAGGTTTTTTGGGGAGAATGTCCCTTTGGGAGTGATATGGTTTCTTTGTATTTTTCCGCCAACTGCAGTGGCCATTGGAATGGACCAGGTATGAAATTGATGAGTTTGCCTAAATGTTTTATCACATTTGTAGAGATTTTAAGTGAAGGAATTTGCTTTAATTCATGAACTTAAAAGTTGAATGAATGCTTTGGAAAATGCAGGGAATAGTCAACTCACCGCTCACATTTTCACTTTTCTTCACTCACCTGCTTGCAAAGTTCAGAAAACAAGATGATCATATCTTGCAAATGCAGCCAGCTCTGTTTTCAGTCTTGGTCACTTTTATTTTAGGCCATTTTTCTTGATTTGAAAGTTGGAGGAGTTCACACATCTACCATGTACTACACAAATACCATACAAAACTTTGCTCTGGGCAATGTTTATCTCATGTTGTTTTTAGACATCATATTGTATTCACTGCTTGGAGCCTGGCTTAACAATGTTGTACCAAGTAAGCAGAGTTTTTTTCTGTCAATTTGTTAATTTTTCAGCAGACATAAAAAGAAATAGCAATCTGTGATAGATGAATAGATTATTACAGTTAATGTAAATTTAAATTACTCAAGACTGGGATTAATTGTCTCAAGTTACTCAAGGCCAGAATTGGTTGTCTTAAGTTTGTATGTACAGATTCATTTCTCATTCAAAGCTTTCATTTATTATTACAGATGTGTATGGTAAAAGAAAAAGCATGTTGTTCTTCTTAAAACGTTCATATTGGTCATCTGAAAGGCATGAACCAAAGGACTATAGCAAGTACACACTGGATGCTGAGACTGTGGATGATGTAGAAAATGTTCCCCAGAGTATGGAAGATAAAAAGGCTATCAGGTATAGAGCCAGTATAGTAGGTCTATGGCAGAACTGGTGTTATGAGTATTTGAAGTAAAATGAATTTTTAAACACTTAACTGTATCAAAAATTTTATTTAATGATTTTGTTTGAAAATCCCATTTTGATTGCATCCTAAGACAAAGTTGTAAGTTGACTAAGTTTTGCAGGAATTGAATTCTTATTTGTATTCCTTTCAACTTGCCCCTCCCCCCCTCCCCCCTCTGTTGATAGAGACAATGATTTAGTAAATATGTTTGTTGTAACTTCTTCGAAGTATCTGACAAGATGACCAGACCATCATCCATTCACTTATTTGCAGAGAGAGACAAATTATGAATTATGTTTTTTTACCAGATTATACAACATCAAGAAATATTTTATGAAAAGGGAAAAAAGAAAGAAGAAGAGTCTCTTTGGCTCATATGAATCTGTGAAGGCGTATGCTGTGAATGGAGTGTCCTTGGATATGTATGAAGGTCAGATCACAGCTTTACTTGGGCACAATGGCGCTGGGAAGAGCACAGTTATTAACATGATGACAGGTCTAATGTCACCTTCAGATGGGGCTTGTACTATTTTTGGTCAAGTAAGTATGAGTACCTGAAGCTATATCTGACTCTAGAGGATGTTAATTTTGCAATAAAAATAAAAAAAATATCGTTCAATTTGCATTTGGAATGATACTTTATTTATTTATGAAACTGATGTATGTTTTTGTTAAATTCATAACTTTATACATCAGAACCATGTTTTTTTCTCTCCTACAGGATGTTCAGGAGGACAGTGATTTGGAACGTATTCAGCAGTCCTTGGGAGTATGTCCCCAACACGACATCTTATTTGATGACCTCTCAGCCAAAGAACACCTGGAAATATTTGCCAGACTGAAGGGAATTCATGAAGACCTGGTAGAGTCAGAGGTTGGTTATTTGAATAAAGATGTGTTTAAAAGTTAAACAGGCCCGTAGCTAGCAATTTCAGAGGGGGGTTCTTTTTCTGAAAAAGTGGACCTTTTACCATAAAATCCTCAAGTACATAGGTCAAATTTTACCCAGTGTGGACCTTTTCCCAGCAAAAAGGGTGGTTTTTTCGAACCCCCTGAACCCCCCTCTGGCTACGGGCCTGTTAAATCATGTACCAGTGGGTTAATATGCTGGGTATTTGACTCTTACTAAAGAAGCCAAGGTCAACCCTGTATGTTACGTGGGGAAACCTAAGCATTAAAATTGTATGTGACCTTCTGTTTCTGTCAAAACCATTGTTAAATCTGTAATCAGTTGCTAAGCAACTTAATATATCTCCCTGATATGTTGGCTCTGTCCACGTGTGGAATATTAAAAATTTATATACTACATAATGATATAATTTGTTATATCACAGGGAAGAAAATGTTTTAACCCATTATTTGTCTGAAATGTAACTTCTGCTGGAGAAAAAATGAAATTCTTTCCACCAGTTTTTTACAGTTATGTGCTTTAAAAATAGGCTAAATGGAATATTTCAGGTGAAGAGAATTTTAGATTTGTGTGACCTAGAAGACCAGGTGCACACCTTTGCCAAGGATCTCAGTGGAGGACAGAGAAGGAAGCTTTCTGTGGGCATAGCTCTTATTGGGGACCCTAAAGTAGGACATGTTTTATAAAATAAATAATTTTATAGCCTTTAATAAAATGACAGAGATGGAACATTGATAAACTGCCATTAATATAATGACAGAGATGGAACATTGAGAATGTCACATTTGTTAACAGTTTGTGTAATGCATTAGAGAGAGATTAAAGTTAATCATGTAATATGTGTCATATGTATCACCTAATAGTTCATCAGACTTGTTTCACATACATTTCTAAACTCTTCATTGGTTTTCAATTCATAAAATGACAACAAATAACATCTAAGCCCCTCCAACTCATGGTAATAGCGTTTAAAGGTCATGTTGAAAGGTTTCTTTAGTTACTGCCATGTTCTCCAGGTGATATTTCTTGATGAGCCAACTGCAGGAATGGATCCATATTCTCGCAGAAAGCTGTGGACGCTGCTGAAGCAGGTGCGTCCTGGGAAGGTTATCCTCCTCACAACACACTTCATGGATGAAGCTGATATCTTGGCTGGTAAGGTTATATAAAATGCTTTATTTTATTTTATTCTAAAAAATTTTAACCTGAAAGTATTTTAAACGTTAAAAATGATATTGATTGGAATGAAGCAAATGGAAATTTTTTTAAGTATGGACATGTATTTATGATGTATTTGTACTTTTTAAAAGACACTTTGGAGATCTTGTGGTTGAATGCTCTGTGAAAGAGAAGGCCATTACATTGCTTATTCCTGTACAGATGTTTCAGACTAATTGCTAGAGAAAAAGCAAGTTTCCTCCCTAACTAAGAAAATCATTGCTTGATCCATGTTGCACTTGAATTCAATATTTTGTACCGCTTCCAAGTTATAACTAAGTTCTAAGTGTATGGTTTATTTAGACCCCCCCCCACCCCTTAAGTTCCAAAGAAAATATTTACATTAGGTAGTTTTATTGAAGGAGTTAAACCTTTTTTTACATTTGCCAAATATATTGAAAAGATAATTTTATGTAGTTTTGCAGGATACTTAGACATAAAAGCATGAATTGGGACTTTTTTAAGTACTGTATGTGGAAAACCTGTAATTAACTGTATATTCCAGATCGTAAAGCCATCCTTTCTAAAGGCCAGTTAAAATGCTGTGGTTCCTCCATGTATCTGAAGAACAAGTTTGGGATTGGATATAGACTCAAGTAAGCCACAGTAACAACACCACTTACAATGTAAAACCTTCTTATTATAAGCAGATACTTTGAGCACCTTTGTCAACTTGGCAAATGGCATTTATTTCACTTCAGTCTATTGTATAATATTGATTTATGGCATAGGTATTCGGCAGTAATATTCGTATTAAAAAAAAGCTTGTAACATGCTTGAGAAAGCACAATTTAGTGACAAGTTAGTTGAATGGAGATGTTTTTGCAGGGAAGAAATATTGCAAAGACTTTCATGAAATATATATATATATATATATATATATATATATATATTTAAACTATATATATTAAACTATAGCATGGTGATTGACCAAAATTGTGACCAAGACAAAGTGACCGAGCTGGTGTTGCATCATGTCCCCTCGTCCAAGCTGACCAGGAGCCACGGGATGGTGTTAACATACACATTGCCCATGGACCAAACAGACAGATTTGCAGGTTGGTTATATTAGAGCTGTGTACACATGGCATGTATGAACAGATGATGATGATGATGATGATGTACCAGTGTGCTCACACATACACTGGTGCGAACAGACAAGCTTTTGTGCATGCATGAATGATTATACACCTATGTTATTTGAGAGAGAGAGAGAGAGAGAGAGAGAGAGAGAGAGAGAGATGCTTGGATTAAAATAACTTTCAATTTCAAAATTAAAGAAAAGTGCACATGGGATTTCCACCACAAAACCATGATTTGAGAATAAATGGTATCAATGTATCATGCATATTTTTGGCACATTTTTGTATCTATTTCAGGATTATTTGAGGCTCTAGAAAACACTGAAGGGGGTAAGAGATTTGCTGACCAGTTAGGTGTGAATGATTTTGGGATTTCTATGCCTACTTTAGAAGAAGTATTTCTCAAGTTGGGTAAGCTGAAAATCAAATATCTTTAAGTTGTGACATGAGCTATAACTGATTTATACCTGTTGATAAATTAATGAATTCTAATATAAAGATGCATTTATTGAAATTATATATAGTCATAAATGGAAAGTTGTGAACATGAAAATTAATATTTATTCATTTAAGTGCTCAATACATGATGTACAGATATTATTTAAGAGGATTTAGAAGAAAATAACCAAATATTTTTTAACTAGTAGCTTGTTGATTTTGATAAGTACAACTGATATATTTTCTTAAGCTGAAGAAGGAAAAGAAGAAGAAGATCTTCAGAAACTTCTTGATGTAAAAGATGAAGATACTAACATAACACATTCAAGAGCAGCATTAGCGATAAACAACGACGATGAGACAACTGCAGTTCAACTTCAAGACATGCACAGGCCAGAAGTCATAGCCAACCCAGAATTGAGAGAGAAACAGCAGTTTTGGGGCCTGGTGCGAACGAGATTGATTCTAGTGCGCAGGCTGTGGATTTTGGCAATTATCCGTTGGATCTTACCAGTTGCGTGTGGCATAGGAGGTGCAGCTTTATTGACTATCCGACCTGATTTTGACTTCAGTAACCCTCCTACCAACCAGCTGTCTAATTCTGCAGCCAGGATGGCAGGTATTGCAGAACAGACGCCGGTTTTGTGGCTTAACTCTACAGGTATGGAAAATGAATGATTTTTTTTTTCAGATTTGAAAAGAAGACTGAAAAGAAGAGATATCAGTAGATTTGATGTATGAATTTTGATTTTTCAAAACAGTTGAACATTAGTCAGTTAGATTTGGAAGAAGATTGCTATCTACATTAACCTTTTTTTCATACAAAATATAATAAAATGATAAGATAGAAGGCATGTAGTTGAAACTTAATGTTGCTTTCTTAACAAGAAGTACTCCTTCAAGCATATACCATCAGTTTATTAGTACATTGGGCTTCAAAAAAACCTTGTGTATGGCTGACTTAGTGAAAAAAAGGGGTTAATTTCCTCATTGTTCATCATTTGTTATTATTATAATTCTGGACTATCATCATTTTGGACAATGGAGAAATAAATAGTTTCCCTAATTTTCTTGCATGACCAGATCAGTCTGCAACATTAGCCACTTGTCCTACACCAGCAACCAGTAAAATTTTGTTTAGACCAGTGCATTTAGTCGTCTGACAAGTTTTCAAATTACCTATCAATTTGATTTAATTTTTTTTCTGCAATGTAACTATTACATGATGATTAAAAATATTTGGTAAACTCAAAGTCTTGATATCACTAATATTTTATCAAATAATTTAAAATGCAATAGGGGGAAATGTCCAGTCTTGCTGAAATTTTTATTTGAACCAGTAAATCCTGGTTTGAACCAGTAAATCCTGGTTTGAACCAGTAAATCCTGGTTTGAACCAGTAAATCCTGGTTTGAACCAGTAAATTTTAGATAACTGTTGGTTGGAATGGCCAATAAGCTGAAAAATTAATGGCACAGACTGTCAGATAAATACTTCTCTTCTTCAGGTGGCCCGGTTGATCCGTTCATCAATTCTCTCCGAGAGACTGTGAACTACATTGCTGAGCTGAATGCATCTAGTAGTCTGCAGGATCTAGCTCCTCACTACATAGCATATAACCTGTCCACATTTGATGTCCAAGCACAGGTAAAACAACCCAGGCTTTCCACATAATTGACAAGTTATGACATACAAGGAAATTTGTTCACTGTGCTATACAGTCTCTTTCGGCCTTACAGTTTTATGGACAGAAATGAAATACCTTATGTTTAACAGATATGAATATAACTTTCGTAACCAAAAACAAATATAAAATAGTTCAAAATGAAGTCAAGTATTTTTTAACTGTATTACAGATGGCATATTCTGGAACTTAATTTGTACTTTTTTCAAGAAAAAAAAGTCTCAGAAAATCATTTCTGCATTTTGGCAAATCGAAAAGTATTGTTTGCATTTGTTAATATTTGTGTGAATTAGCTGTTGGTTACATACTAAAATTATCTTCATTTCAGGCATTCAATGCATCACTCAAGGTTCTGTACAATGATTCAGCTACCCATGTGATTCCCATTCTCCTGAACCAGTGGAGTAACACCATGCTGTCCAGCCTCACTGGACAACAGTGGACATGGAATATTACATCTCAGGCTCTGCCGGAACTGAACCCCCTTGTGGGCTTTGATGGCAATACATTTAATGCCATTCGCCTTTTATCATTGGGCTATGCTCTGCTGACATCCATGTTTGGCTATCAGGTCACTGAAGACAGGCAGGTAGGTTCAGGCTGGACATTTTTGTCAAGAATATTTTGTTGTTAATTATAATTTGCTGGAAAACATTTCTGATTTTTCAAATTTTTAAAGCATATTGTGAAGCAAAGTACTTTAAATTGGCACTCTTTAAACAAGATCTGTAATCAAGCTTCATTGCATTATTTGTGTTTTGTATATTTTGGTGAAGACTTTGGAGGACTTGTAATATTCAATACATGTACTTGAACATATATATATATGACAATGCATAAAATATATATATTATTATAATATGTATATATTTATTTTTCAGAAAAAAACTCGAGCCATGCTCAGAATAGCTGGCATCACAAATGCCATGTACTGGCTGGGTTTTCTGTTTGTTGACGGTGTGCAGTGCCTGTCAGGAGTTGTGATCATGACGGGCGGTTCCCTGGCTGTTCAGCCACGATCTTTTACCCATGTCGGTGCCATCTTCACATTCATAGTTGGTTCCTTGATCTACATTCCACTAGGACTTCTTTTTGGATATACAACATCTTTTCTGTTTGAAAAAGCTGAAAGTGCCTCAAGCTTTGGTACATGGTCTGCCATGCTGGTAGGTGTGAGCTTTGACATGATAGTATGGAGGTGTAGTTCAATGTTACAGAGGACCTCTGCACTTCTCCCTCTCTTTCTTTCATTAGAATAATTGCTAAAAGAAGGTATTAGTTATTTTGTAGGTTTGAAAAAAATGTTAACAGAACTTTGAAATTTTAGAAATTCCTTTGAAGAGATTGACACAATTAATTAGCAATGTTATGACTGTTTTATCATTTCATTAATTGTAATATGCTCAGATAAACATATTCTGAAATGAAATTTTATGTATTAAGCAAAATGTAAATGCACATTTCAGGGAGGGACCATTCCGTATTTGGTGGTGTCTCTTCTGGATCCAGTGTCTGCTCCTGCCTCAGTGGCACTTCACTATTTTTTCTGCATAGTAAGCCCCCTCTACACCATAGCTGGTCTGGTGCATTTCATCGGAAAGGCAAGTATCAAAGTCTGAATAAATAAAGGCTTATTCTCGAAATTAAACAATCTGGCTTTTCATATATGATGGAAACCATCAAGTGTAACATTTGGATATGTATGTGCTGCAAACTCACAGTGTCAAGTGAACTGAATATCAATGGCTGAATTTAAAACTTTCACTCAGCTAGTGTTACCATTATTTATTGTTTTTTGTAAACAGACTCAGTGTGTCTATACATATAGCCGTCCCTTGGGTCTGCCGTCATCTGCTTTGTCTGTTGTATATGCGTTGTTCTCTTCATCAATTTTTCACTGCTAGCACAATTCTTGACAACCATATGACTTATTATTATTTTCATTATTATTATTACTATTATTATTTTCAGAAAAATGAATGGTGTTGTGATTTTTTTTACTTCAGGTTTATCAAGGATTTCAGATTTTAGGCAGGGAAAATGAGATAACATTTGGAGACTATTTTACAGCAGATCGGCACGTTCTTTTCACCTTGCTTTTGGTAAGAACAATTTCATTAGGTCAGTGAACAATTTGATTAGGTCAGTGATTTAACTGTTTGTTTGGGAATATGTTAAAAGATAGAACTAAGTATTTTCTCCTCAAAATATTTTTTTTTCTTGAAGAACTAATCACTTGAAAAACTAATCATTTATTTTTAACCTATTCCACAGATGCTTGTTGAGGTGGTCATTTGGTTTTTCCTCCTCCGCTTGGCTGATGTTACCAGTATGGGCGGCAGCGCACGAGATGCTTTATTCTGTTCTCGGAAGAAGGGCAATGCTGTGTCTGCAACCAATAAAGACCATATAGAGAAGGAGGACCTAGATGTACTGGAGGAAAGAAGACGAGTTGAAGAGCTTGATGCATATTCTTGTAGAAGTGTGAGTAGGGTGGAGAACATGATATTTTAGCTTGATTTTTTATTGTGTGTCACTGTGTCAAGTTAAGTCTTGGAATATGTATGCACAGTGGGAATGTACATTGGGTGACTGTGACATATTCAAATTGAAAGAGGAAAAGGACATTAAAAGATATATGTCATATATCGGGTAACAGCTGAAATATAAATATATTTTTTTGCCAACTTTTTTTAAAACAATCTTCAATTATAATGAATTGCCTTGCTGTATGTCTTAATGCATTGATTTACATATAAAGGAAAGGGTGTGGTTTTCATCATCAACAATATCAGTACACATGTGACATACCCCCTGCTTCAAGTGTACATGAAAATCACCACATTAGTCAATTCAAGATGAAATTTTCAAATTATTGGAAATGACTTAATTAATGGAAATCTCTGTAACACTGCAATTTTGTAGCTACTAGTGTTAGGAGAGAAAGAGAGAGAATAAAGAAAAGATATTTTTAAGAATGTACAGGGTGGGCCATATCTTTGTATCCATTTCCTCCAATACAATACATAAAGATATTTGTAATGTAGGATGCCCCAGTGCTGGTTGTAAAAAACCTCAGGAAGGAATTTGATAAAAGAACTGGTCAAGGATGCTGTGGCATCGGTGCCTCCAAGGTCAAGGTCATTGTGCGCAACCTGTGTTTTGCGGTCCAGCCAGGAGAAGTGTTTGGTTTGCTGGGACACAACGGGGCTGGGAAGTCGACGACTATTAACTGCATCACAGCTGAGTATGCTCCCACTAGAGGAAAGGTAGGGTCACCGTGATTTAAAAAAATTTTGACTGACTGCATTGGTTTTGAATTTTGAAACTTGGACTTGAGTGAAATACTTTCATTTGGTGTCTATGTTTAAATTGCCAGTGAAAATCAGGAATGGCTTTTATATGTAGATATGTGGAACCTTGATATCTTCTTGTTTTTGCCCTTTTTATGAAGGTCAACCTATTGTTTGCTTGGCATATCTTGGTTATTTTCAGCAAACTTTCATGCTGCTTTCAGGCTGACTACCATACTATGCCAGGTTAATTTATGGCAGGGATTTAATATAAAACATCTATAATTGCCTCCAGTATATTATGCTTTTAAATGCTCTTACTGAGGTAAACTAACACATATTTATATTTATTTTTATTGATATTCCTTTGATTCCAGGTGACTGTGGCAGGTTATGACATAACATCCAACATCTCTGAAGCCTTCCGCTATGTGGGGTTGTGTCCCCAGCATGATGCTCTGTGGGATTACCTAACACTCAGGGACCATATTGAGGTGTTTGCTACCATCAGAGGGCTGGCAAAGAAGGATATTACCAAGATTGTGGATTAGTAAGAAGAACAGTAATTATTTTAGATTTTAAGTAGCACAACAGATATAAAAATACAGCAATTTGGCTACAGTCTTATTTCTGTCATTTTGCTAGTAAATATTACAGGCTGTTTGAATAAGCTATTTGGGTTTTCGTATTGTTCATTTAATGATGATTAGTATATTTCTGGTCTAATGAAGTCCTTACTGTGAAGTATCTCTAGTCCAAGTTGTGAAAGTGACCTGAGTAATGTGTTTGTTCTAGTTTCATGGAGGCTCTCCAGATCACAGAACACGCTAACAAGAGAAGTAATAAATTGTCTGGAGGGACAAAACGCAAGGTATGTAGACATTGGGATTGTTGTTTGTCATAGAGTAGATTCAGAACAGCAGACTGACAGATCCATGGATCAAATATGGCGACCCAATAAAAGCTTGTCGCTTAATTCCTGATTAGACACAAGATTTCCCACGGGGATTACACTACAAACATTAATTATAAAATGGGTCAGCCATATTTGGTCTGCGGATCTGTTAGTCTGCTGTTCTGAATGCAGTCTTAGACTATCAAGTTGCACTTATTTTTAATTTTTTTACACAGTAGCATTAAATGAGTTTGAGGTTGATTGTTTTTTTTAATGAGTTCATTTTATTTTTCATGATGCCAAACTCATTAAGATTTTGTAACACTCAAAATTTGACAGGTAGCTGTTCGAGTTATTGCCATGAGCCAGTGAAATCAAAAAGAAACGGAAGAACAAAGAAAAAGTAAATGTTACCATGAAAATTTAAAATAAAAATTAATTTTACAGATTGAACTATTTGAAAATTCACTTAGCACACAAAACAAACCATTATTTTATTCAACAATTTAATTCCACCTAAAAACCCATGTTGATTTGACTTTTAGCTCTCCTTCATCATCAGCATGCTGGGACAGCCAAAGATTGTTCTGATGGATGAGCCTTCCACTGGGCTGGACCCTGCCTCCAAGAGGTTTCTATGGTAAGAGTGTTTCCCATATAGCACAGCCCTTAGCAAAATGAACAGTTTGCAGCAATATTGCAGCAAGGATTTTGCAGGAATTAATGAGAAAAAAAATTGTTGCTGCTAATTATCAGCCATATTGTAGCAAATTTGTTGCAAATTTGCAAGAAGGAATTGCACTTTGTGGCAAATTTGCTGTGAATTTGCAGCAGGCCTGATATTTTTCAGTGAACAGTCTCAGTAACTGGTTAACTGTTTTTCATTGAATAAGTTTATTTAAAGCTTTTTTTATATAAAAGGCTACAATATTGAAGTTTAAACAATTCACTCATTTTCAGAAAAATGAAGTGAATAATTTAAAAATGGGATTTTGACAGCTGCACTATGCTTTTCATTGTTAGAAACCATGGTTTATTATCTATGTCCACATAAAACAACAGTTTATGCAATACTAGACAACAAAGGCCTAAGTCAAGCAAACATCTACACTTAAAACTGTAAATCGGGATTTGTAGGGATACCATCACAGATATGTTCAATGGCAGTGGAGAGAGGGGCGCCATTCTGACCACCCATGCCATGGAGGAGGCAGACGCCCTGTGCACACGCATTGGTATCATGGTGGGAGGAGAATTCAAGTAGGTCTGCCTGGCCGATTAGAAATAGTTCAATGATTTCTCTATTTGTCTTAAGCAGAAAACGTTCATTGCTTGCACTGTTTTCCTTTTATGCAGAAAAGAGGTTTTCTGTATTCATATTCTTGTAGACTGAGGTGAAAAGGATGAAATTACTATAGAATCATTTCTGCATATCTTACCACAAATAGACTTCAAAACCATTGGTCCTAAGATATATGAATATAATATTAATACTTAAATTTTTAATGAAATTATGACACTTCTTAATATTGCAGTGTTTAATATACAGTTGTAAAAAAGGGATTTCGAGTTATTTAGACAGTATATTGAGGGGATAACAACTCTGGGAAAATTGATGTTTACTCCAGGAAAATCCAATTTTTGGGTCAAAATGATCAGTTTAATTCATGACCAGTTGTTATCCCTGTAATTCATGATCAGTTGTTATCCACTTAGTTCATGAACAGTTGTTATCCCTTAAATTCATGCAATTTCACGGTCTGAGGTATATGCTTGCAGGTGCATGGGAGCCAGCCAGCACCTTAAGCTGAAGTTTGGCCAGGGCTATGTCCTAGAGATCAAGTTGAGAGCAGAGGGGCTGACCACAGGAGAGCAGGAGCAGAAGTGGGCTGTCCTGAAACATGAGCTGAAGATGGTGTTTCCAGACATTGAAGAACTGGAGCTGTTTGGAGACCGTGCTCAGTTTAAGATCCCCCAGGAAGATGTGAAGTCACTGGCTGAGGTGTTTACTTCACTGGAGAGAGGTGAGACTTTGGAGAACACTGTAGTTTTGTACACTGGTTGCATAAAGTAAGCTGAGTTTTTACATTTTTTTCTTTCTTTTTTTCAAACAGGTTAAATTGTATGCTTACTAATACATATAAAGAGAAGGCATAGGTAGAATTGATAAATGGGAAGGTAGACCATTACCCTTCTGATCAAAACATTGAGAGATATCAGATGACCTACCCATAGCTGCTATTTTGAGACATAACAAATAATAATAATGGGAGTCTTTGAGTTACACTGAAAATAATTTTCTCGTTATATTGTTAGTGATGGTTTTTTCTAATTCTTTTCAGCCAAAGAAGTCAACGATGTGGAAGAATACAGCTTCAGTCAATCCACTCTGGAGCAGGTATGAGTACAATTGCTGCTCTCTTTCTGTTACAGTTTTACTTTTCTATTTTTGTTCCATCTTTCTTGTTCTATTCATTTTTCACCCCCTTTGGATGCACTTTTAAATGAATTACCTAGCCATCTGAAAATATTCAAACAATATTAACACCAGAACCAAGACATTTTCTACAAGTTTTTTTTTTCAGTACATTCTTATCCTGACATTTATCTCTCATCCTTAACAAGGAGTATCATACAAATCAAAATTTAAAGGAGAAAATTCGTTGACAGATTATAAATTTCATATTTCAGGTTTTTGTAGCATTTGCCAGACAGGAATATGAACAAGTAGAGATAGTGACCTCTTGAATCCAAAGCAAGCATGAGGAGTTGCATTCATTGTATTGTCCTTAAGATTAAGGAAATTTGAAGCAGAGGAAAATGTATGAGGAATAACTTAAAGTGTCTCTTTATTAAAACTCAGGGCTCTTTTATAAACTTAATAACTTATAGTGTTGATCAGTATTTTAAAAGAATCAGTTATCATGAGCAAATCAATTAAATTTTTGGTTTTCTACAAAATTCAATTTCGTGATAAAGAGTTTGTAGGGGATATATTAGGGTCATCTTAGTTTTCCAATCATTATTGTATTGGTATGTCCCTTTTAATGTAGTTACTTGGACATTTTTATTGCTTCTAGACATTCCATTTCTTAATGTTATTTTTCTTACATGTTTAGTATTCATATCAGTTTTTAATATTATAAATAGTGGTTTTTAAGCATGCAGGGATTATACTTATTAATTTTTAACAATAATTATATTTTTTATTTTTTAAAATGGGTTTGAATGAAATTTTCATTTTAACATGTCATGATACAGAACAATTATTATAGTAGTTTTAATAAAGTTCAAAGTACTTAAAATTAACTGGTATTATATCCTTAGCATACCTTCCTCTGGTAATTAGTTTATAAAAAATAGCTCTGCCATTATCTCTTGTTGCATCATGTCTCATTAATTTATTATTCCAATTATTCATTTGATTCATTAGTTTACCTTAAATGTCTTCAATATTATTCTTTTATTTATTTATTCTTTTTGTCAAAATGTGAAATATGATATTTGGAAATGATTCAATCTTTTCAGTGGGGAAAACAGTGAATTTTACAGAAACCTTATTTCTTAAGTGTTAATTTAGAAATTAGAAAATTAGAAAATTCTTATAGAGTGGTAGGAACAAAATTGAAAAATGGGCTTACATCATAGTCATAGTTCAATTCTGTGCAGATAAAGAACCACAATGGCTATATAGAAATATAATTTTTATAATTCTAAAATTATGTGTCCCAAAGATTGATAAATTTTGCCCATTGAAAAGATTGAGTAATTACCATGGTGTTTATATATATATATATATATATATATATATATATATATATATATATATATATATATATATATATATATATTGAAAATGTGCCAGTATTAAAAAGCCACTGTGCCAGGTCACAAACTGATAGATAGCATGAGAAAGTAGACAGACTGAAAAGAGGGAATCGGTCTAAAGGCTAGGTTGCTAATTGTTGTGATGCACTAGTCTGATCAACTAAATATGATCACTAGTCATTCAACAGTTTCATTGAGCTTTTTGTCAAGTTTTCAAAGCAGTCTCAATCAACATTTTAAAAAAATAAGATATGTTTAACAGATTCATAATATACATCACAGAATTATTAAAAAGGAAGTTGTGTTCTATATTTTTTAGTCTTTATTGTTATACCTGTGCTTTGATTTATATAAATGGGTTGTATATTAATTTTTGTAGGAAAGGAAATAATGTTCAAAAAGGATTATATATATATATATATATATATATATATATATATATATATATATATATATATATATATATAATGAAAGAGTTAGGTTTGCAGGTGGGTATTTAACATATTAACAGGTACTGTCAAAATGTATATGGATGAGAAAAAGATGAAATTTTATATAGAAAGGATGTTTTGTATAGTAAAATGTGTTTTATTTTTAAATGAATTTCATCAAAATAAATCGGAAGTAACTTGAAATGAATAGGGCTCTGAGAACAATAAGTCTAGTGTAGCCGTGGACATCATACACCATAAATTCTTAGAACTCTATGTGAAAATGTCATTATATTTATTATCATGCTTGAAGTTCATCCTTGCCACAACTTATATTCAGTCCAGTTTTGCCGTGGAGACCTTTCTCTGTTTATTGCAGGAGTCGTATTGCTCAAAAGGAGAAATTGAAAAAAAGGAATGTTATTAACTTTAAGAAGAAGTTAATTATGTTTGTATTCTTTCAAGGAGTTATTATTATATTGTTGAAAGGAATTGAGTATTAACTGCATGCCTGAGCAAGTGATTGGATTTCTTTTTATTCTTGGATTTATTTTTTTTTTCTTCAAAGCTGGTTGCTCTAAGAATGCTTGACTGTGGCATATATTTATGCAGATTGGAGAAGTATTTCCACCTGATTTATTCCTTGACTCAAAAAATGAATCCGAAAAAAAACTTTGAAGAGAATAAATGATGACAAGAGTATTGCGTATGATTTGCTGAAGCAATTACTACAGTACTGTTGTGAGATGTGTTTCAACTCCACTACAGTTTTGGAAAAATGCTCTCTATATTGTAATGTTGTAGTTTGTAAAATGCACTTAATTTGGATTCGGGAAGTAACGGCTTTTGTACCGCACCTGTTGTTTTCATGTATATTGCTTAACTAAACTGCATCGCTCTATTGGGATACAAATTATGCATGAAGGATTATAACCACAGAAAAATATTTCGAACTTTGAATATATTAGGCATACTGGTAATGAAGTTGCGCAAAAAGTTTTATGCTTTGAGAGAAAATTCTGAATAAAAGGTTTACAAACGTTAGATATAGAATAAGATATATTTTAACAACTTCTGTATAGTCTCGGTCATTTAGCTCCCATAGACCGAATTATCAAAGAAGAAATCATCTCACTTTTCTTCCCTTGAAGCGTGTCAACATATAACCCTAGCAAAATAGAAATTTTGGTTTTCACCAGCCAATTTACTACTCAAGAACATGAAATATCCCTCAATGTGAAACAACGCGAGAATCGCCATTCAGTGTTATTAATGGTTAACAAAAAAAAAAAAAAAAAAAAAACGTCCGAGCAAAGTTTTAACTTTTATACATGTCACAAAGCAGTTTCTCCATCGGTGTGTTGCCAATGGTGTGACTGAAGAAAATGGTTTCTATTCGACTCGAGGTGACAAGACGTAGTAACGGCAGCATCAGCAGTAGGCGGCCGAATCTGAAACAATATTTTTTAGAAAAAAATGTAATCAAAGAAATCCTGAAAATTCTACACAACACTCCAAATCATTATGGTTTTTTAACAGAATCGCAAGTCTCCACAATGAAGTGAAACCGCAACAGGACAAATTTGCGGAACTACGTTATTTGCATTTGACGGCGGTTTCAATATCTATTTACCACAGAATTCTTGGCCAATTAATAAAGCGGCAATACTCATTCAAATGTGACAATACTACAAAAAACGATATACAGATTGCGTGTGTGTGGGTCTGTTTGTACTCGTGTGTGTGCGTATGAAGGTAAAAACTATAGTAATAAAAACAACAACAATAATAATAATAGATTCTACCTGACTGGCTGCGTGGGGCGGTGAACACGTGTGTGTTGCCCTAACATCCCTTGTGCCTGATCCTGAAGACTTTCTACCTGCTGAGGATCCTTGAGACCCTTGGTTTCTGAAATACCGACGCACAGGTGGATTTTATCACATTTAAAGTCGGTAAATATAATAACTAGTAATGATTACTGTTTGCTATATTTAGTTATTTTGTCAATTTATATGCAGAGATGTCGAAATCGAATCGGAACTTATTTGGGATTATTGCCACCTGAGCACTTGTTTGAAAATGACCTAATGGTTTTATATTCATAATTTTATTGGATAGTCTCTTTTTCTCCCCCTTAGTTATTTATAAACGTAAGTAAAATATGTTGGTCTACATGTATTTTACAAATACTCGGCTGTAGGGGAAAATTTGAAAATATGATTAATATACCTGGCCGAAACAAAATGATCGCTTTCAGGCAAGCAAACTCAGCCGGGTCTACTTGCACTGCCTTGAATCTTGCCACAATTTCTTGCAGGGTCCGTATATCAGCCAGGGCGGTGACGTTACACCGGCCATGGGCAGTCTGCGCATGCTCAGTCGCGGAGAGTAGGGGCGACGACTCGAGAGGCATGGACCACTGTATAGCACACAACAGAAAAAGCTCTCCCCAGGTCTCCTCCAGCAGAATGACCTGAAATACAAGTACTCTATCAAAACAGTTGCAAATGATAATGAAATGTGTCGAATCAGAAGAAGTGGTAAAATAAAATTTAATACCATGGATGATTATGGTAGGCCTACCTACTGTAAGTGTAACCCGTAAGATTTTGCGCTAATTTTCTTGCTTAACGTTAAAACAATTGACAAAGAAACAAAGCAAACAAGCGTATCAAAAAACTTTTCGCACATTGATCAATACATTGTGCTTGCCTCAACTAATTATCATGTATCAAATGGCTTATATTAAAATGTGATAAAACAAGTCTCGCATAAATATGTTTGATGAAAGTTATCACAACAAAAATGCCAACAAAAGTGATTTGTTTATATATTCGACGATGAAAAAATGACACCAAAAAGCATCAAAAACTACCTGATCGCGGAAAGGTAAATTTGCGAAAGATGGCAGGCTTTTTGACCACTTGACAGCCATGAAAAGTAGGCGCGCAGCGTGCTCGTACATGGTCTCCGACTCCGACGGCAGCGGACTACTCGGGTATCTACGGCTATCATCGGACTCTTGGCGTTCACTGTCTTTTGGGTCGCGTTTTTCTGGTTTTCTTGAATCTGATTCAATGTCTAAAGAGATTATGAGTTTTGGTTATTGTAACAGCTTGACAGTACAAAAGCAAACACAAAATTTTGATAACAGAAATTATCGAACATTTTCATATTTTTTGTTCCATACCCTATTCGTTGTAATGGAAAAAAGATTACATAAGTATATTTAAATACCGCTAATGCTTTGTTTTAATGACATACGATTTCAATGAGTTCACAACTGATTAGATGTATCGACGTAGTGGCATAACTTTATTATAGGCATATGCCTCACACGGCTGCACGTGTTGCAAAATTAAGCGAAAGGTACTGTACATACGTTTGTCCTTTTCGGTCTTTCCTTTTGTATGGCCGTCTTCCACGGCAACAAGTCCAGGAAAATACGAGGCCTCTGTTGCTCTTAGGTGACTCCCGTAAAACGTTGGGTGGGTGGCGGACACAGCAGAGACACCTGGCGTGAGAGACTGCACCAGCTCGGAGTCCAGCATTTCTTGGCGGACCTGTGCTGTGCTGCGCGGCTGACGCTCGTTTTGAACCGCTAAAACAAATAGATATTTCATTGCTTGAATATTTTACCAAAATATAAATGTTGAATATCTTCCATTGAAAATGTAATTGAAGAGAGGGTAATCATTACGATAAGGTTATTTTTAGTGTGTATGTACAAGTATACATGTAGGTGCTACGGAGATAAAAACCATTTTTGTTATTTTTATCGTTCAAGAATATTGATAAGTTGTTTGACGATTGTGACCGACCAATATTGTGAGGAAATCATTTTTTTTACTTTTTCCACGTGGAAAAATGCATTAGGCAATGGGTGCGGGAAAATGTAAGTGGGAGAATTGACAATTCACACAGGAAGCGCCTTTATGATGTTGTTTTCATGGTCAAAAATCGCCCACACTGTGGATTTGACATTTCCCAGCAAAAAAAGCAAAATAAGAAAAAAGTAAAAAAAAAAAAAAAGAAAGAAAGAAAGAAAGGAGGAAAAAATTAAACATGTTAAAAAACAAAAAGATTAAAAAATGTCTGTTGACCTTGTTTGCACTGTGCTTGGTCGTACTAGTTGGTAAAATACTAAGTCTCGTTATATTTGCATTAGCATACTTCGAAAATGTTCAGAAGATATATCAGGGAAGATGTTTATTTCAGAATCAAAATCATGTTGTCAAAAAAAAAAAAAAAATAGCATTTAGTTTTTCACGCGACAGCTCTTATTTCAACTTTTATATTGAGCGGTCACTTTCTACCTAAGTTTCAAAAGATTTTTATCTTTTTTTTTTCTTTTTAAGTATAAAATTTGTACTTCTGCGTTTGATTTGATGGACAGTTACTTCCCTGTACAGTTGTGCAACAAATGGACTTATAAGATGCGAATTAACTGCTTTGTATCCAAAACCAGGTGGCAATTGAATCGAAAATGACATTTTGAAGAAATGAAACTTGATGCAAGCTACTCATTGCAGTGGCTGATCCTGTCAATCTTATGTCCCTTGGGTTGTCGGTCAACACAAAAGTAAGTCAATCTCCCTAGACTTGAAATAAAGACTAATATCATATATGCGTCAAGTATGACACCAGTGTTTGTATAGAAGTAAAGAATAAAAGCAAAAGTAATAAATACTAATCACTGACAAATAAGTATTTTTCCCCGTGAATTATGCATGTCTAGGGCTGTCGGCTTGATCATCGGAACGCGATTCACCCACGATCAATGGAATTAAAAGGAAATTGTACAAAAGAAAAATGAAATATCGGTTCCCTTAATTCAATAGGCCATGTCAAAATTGTATTTCCCTGTGCTGCTTAAGATCAATAACATCGCGAGATATTCAATTAAACGTATCTCTAACTTAATCTGTCAGGAGAGATGGCTTGTTGCAGCTGCCCCGAGACTAGATAAAGACATCACCGACGCATCACAACTTAATAGGCACGGAGAATGCAGATTAGAATCCGCTCTTGTTGAAATCCTGTTCTCAACCAATCAGAAGTGGGTTCGGGGTATTGTAAAAGAAGATTTGCGTCTAGATCTTTTATTCAATCCATCATTACGTTTATTTAGTGTGTGCATTTATACACGTTAGTGTGTGCTGTGTATTAGTGGGTGCGGACAGCTATTTGATTTTTTACCCTCCGCTCTTCATTTTTTTAGTATTACTTTAGTCCAAAATGTTATATTTGTTAAAAGCCAAAACTGCTTCCGGCTCAAGGGGTCTGCCAAAATTAATTGCCGTGAGAAAATACATGCGAATCCTTTCGAACGCACAATTATGTGATATAAATGATACTCTTTGTCAATCATCTATTAGTGAGACATTAAAAAATTAAATAGCGACGCGTAACTTACCATCTTTGTTCATGCCTTTGTGAAGACATTTTTTCAGACGACATGCTTGACACTGGTTTCTGTGTGCCTTGTCAACTGTGCATGCCCCCGTGCCGGCCTGACACCTAGGGGGAAAACATGAAAAATACCGTTACTTATTGCAGAAGTCTTTAAATGACACACAATGGAATATTACAGCCTATCAAAGGAAGGTGGATTGAAACGGCAATTTGTTATAATGAATGGATTTTACAAGGCAGAGGCAAGTGATGTTGTAAATTTTACCAAAAAGCAGCTAAAATTACAAATTTATGCGACATGTAGTCAATGTGTTTCATGTGTGGGAATGTAAGGTGTATCGAAACCATGACACTGAGCGTGATGTAGAATTGGTAAAATTAAAAATAATTTCTTATTTGAAAAAATCAGACATTTTCTAAAGATTGAGCGTCATGCAACTGTTAGTAAAGCAGCTATGCGAATACAAATCAAATACGAAAATTAAGACAAGCACAAAATTAAGTTATTTGACCTGAACTGTAACCGTTTTATTACTTAGAGAAGTCAAACGCGCCGTTGAGGGTGTGCTAAAACACAAGGAACACCGAGCGTAATCTGAAAAGTCGACTGTTCATTTTATATGTGGTAGACGCAGAAGATAAAAAACCTCGACCAATATTTCCCTTATAAACTTTGACTGACAGCAAGAAAAAAAGCAACCTTATTAATCCACTGATATGTGGTCGATATTGAGGCAGTAACCCGTTTAAACAGTACGATTTACAAATCCTCTTAAAAATCATGCTACACACTAAATCAAACAAGTCTTCTGAGTCTTCTTTTCTTAAGACGTTGACAAAATTTTCTGCTGTCTGTATTTTTTGTGAAGTTTAGAGAGGGTTGTGAGTTAATCAGAGAGGTAAGATGTAAACTGGAGGCGTGCAAATTTAATATACACGTAGAATAGCGCTAAAGCGACTGAAATAAACAGAAAAAGCTACAAAAAGAAGAAAAGCAAAGAACAAAACACAAGGGGCTATAGCAATACCATATCAATAATTGTACCAATTAATTGTACCAAAATTACCGATCAGATAGTCCCCCCATCAAGCTTTTCTTTGAAATCTTACAATACGAGTCTTTGTAAACGGGTATTAATAAAAGAACATTCTGAAAAAAAAACGAAACTGCAAATTGAATTTTTATGAAAATATAGTACCTGTAAATCAACTTTCTGCGGACGCTTCTTTTAAAAAACCCGCTGCAGCCATTGCAAGCGAGGATGCCATAGTGTTTCCCGCTCGAGGTGTCCCCACATACTGCGCAACTCAAGTTTGGAGAACTCCGTTTGATTGGTCCAATTGAGTCAGGTGACTCAGATGATGAGTCCCGGGGGGGTGAAGGAACCGCCGACACCAGTGTTGGAGGGGGTGTACTGCTGCCAGACAGTTGGTCGTCTGTTTTGTTCGGAAGGACAGTCTCGTCCACTACAAAACCATGAAATGAACAATAATTTCTGCTCAACGGGAATCATGCAGGGTATCCTTAATATTGACTTGTATTTTTGTGCATTTCGTCATTTTTGTCCATGTCTCGATACAGCACATTAAATGAGTTGAAGTCAAACTTCCAAAAAAGATATGGACACGAATTAACAAACAAACAAACAAACAAACAATAAATAGATAAATAAATAAATAAATAAATAAATAAATAAATAGATGAATGAATTAGTTAATGAATACATGGATGAATAAATGGATAAATAAATAATTATAAAAAACTAAAAATGGAAAGAAATAAAAGGCTGGGAAATAAAAGGCTAATCTAATTGTGCGAATATTAGAACGAAATGGCTACGGTGGGAATATTTTCACTTACACAGAAACTACTTTCTTTGTTTTCTTCGATTATCATTTTTTACTTGACAGTTTGTCTGCTCCTTATCGGAGTATTGTAAACACCTAAAACTTCACACGTTTGCTGATCTTGATATACTTCTCTTTTCTGATTTCATGTTTGCCACTAACATCTAATTATTGGGAACATTTCTCAATTTTTGGTAAAACACTACCCTAAGTCAACAAATAAATGAAAAAACTACAATCACACTCCAATTATTTTGAACAGTTGAACGACATTAAAGTGAACATGTTTATAAAACAGGTATACGCCAAGAAGTTATTTATTTCCAAAACAAAAGATTCGACAAATGTATTAGGAGAGTTCAATCAAGAAATGGGCATCGACAACTCATTCCAATTAGAGTTCAATAGCTTTCGTTAATCAGGTTACCTTTAATATGATCGTTGAAAAATCACCATGCAATGACATTGGTAATCGGATTTAGAAAGTCCATAAGACTACCTCGCCTGTTTTAAAACGCGATCAAGAAATGAGTTATGGCCCCAGAGCTCAAGAGATGAATTCGCGTTAAGAATAAATAAAACATAAAAACAGTTATAAATTCAATGACAGCTCCAATGAATGGTCGTTAAACCGGGATCCGTGATCGATCGGCTGTCAAAGCAAACCATCTGCTTTCATCTTTCGTAAACTAATACCTTTACTGGGAAGACCACAGAACCTTTTTCTCGGCTAATCTAATTGTGCGAATATTAGAACGAAATGGCCATGTAGACTAAGCAGCCTAACATATAGCAACATTTATGTTTGTCCTTCCCACTTGTTTCTCAATCTGGATATGCATCATCATTAGCACAAATGAGTGGCAGTTTAATTTTCTGGTTTCCAAGTTGCGGGGAACAGGCAGCTTTGCGGGATAAACGTAACTGTCGGAAATTGCAGCGGCTATAATCCACGTCAGAAATAATGACGGACACCCCTCGTCTACCTGACGTTAAGAAGGGATTAACTTCACGCATTTCGAATCTTGATCGACGCGTATCTTTAAGCTGATTGGTATGTTTTTCCGGGACGCGGGTTTAAGGGAACTCAAGCACATTACAGATCAACGTGTCTGCGAACCCCAAAGCAAACGCGATGCATTATTTTTCGGAAACCTCAACAAAATTTTCGGCTTGATAATTAAAATTTAAAAAATTTAAAACCATTTTTGTAGTAGTAGTAGTAAGATCAGATAGTTAACGATTATATCAGTAGAAAGTTCTTTTGAAGCACTGAGCACTGTATTTAATTTTTCTGTATATTGTACTGTTACCTTCGTTTTTTGCATTAAAAGAAAAAATGATATTTTTCTCGAGTGCCATAACTTTTGTACGTAAGAATTTGTAATGAAATAAAGATAACTATATTCAAAAGAAATAATTATTATAAAATATTCTACAATACTTTTTTTTAATGTTTAATTAAATCTTCAAATTAAGTGATGTATCCAACATATGTTACAACCAAAATATCAAACAAGGGTTTGAGAAAAGACGAAGATAAAACAATAAAGACATGTATTTAAAATCCGTCGAAGCTCTCTTCTTTGTTGTATCACTTCTGATTATTGAAAAACGATGACTGTTGGTCTTTTTATGACGTAGTAGATAGATAGATAGATAGATAGATAGATAGATAGATAGATAGAGCAAGATGGGTGGATGGATGGATAAATAGACACACATTAAAACATTTCAAAGCATGATGTATTTGAAAGACTGCAGATTCGTAATATACAGATATCTAATACACTACGCATTATTTTTGTTGTCGAATTAAACTAATCCTGCTTTTACCAATTATGCAATTAGATATACGGAGTTACAATGCCCAGGCTTTCCCAGCGTGAACTGCTATTGTTTCGCAGGAAACCCATCTCGTGACTGGAAAGCGTTATTGGAAAGGTTTTAAGCAATATCTCCAGCAGATTTGATCTAATTCTTGATCTTGTTCATTACGTGCTAATTGCTTTGCGCTTTCATCGGAAATCACATCGGACGCGGCAGACTGGTATTTAATTAAGAAATGTCCTCACTGATAGACATTTCATTATTAGAGTTCGAACTGTTTTTAAAAATACTAATCACGGCTTTCTGGATTATGGATTTGTTTCTTCTTGCTTGTTTTTACTGGCTTTAAGAAGGAATGAGAAACAGTTCAGCCGTGATAAAATTTTATTACGAAAGGACGCAACTTACACTATTCTTCCTGATTTTTTGCTTTTATATGCTTGTAAAAGTTCTTTTAAGGGACTTTTATCCACTGTGATTCCTTTCTAACACAATCAGTTGGAAAAAGGCAGGACGGTTTATTCCACATCTTTAATGTCAAATGTATACATTGGCTCTGTTTTTCGATTTTCGACTTTTTATCATTAACTTTGTCAGGATTGAAAATCGAGCTTTTCCATGGCAATGCTACGAACATGAAGTTGTCCATTTCTTATTTAGAAAATGTTTGGATGTCATTCCAGTCTTTTTTCTACAACTTACATTGATATCAAATTATTCAGATTGCGTTTTTGACTTTGAAATACATGAAGATCAAAGCATCTTGTCTTGCAAATTTACTAATAACATTTAGTGCGTATAAAATGCTTGAAATAAATATAGTAAAAAGGGTAAAATACCAATTCTTAGATTTCTAATATTTTATTCTTTCGCACATTCTAATCCTTGGTTTATTTGGATTTGTTATTTCGCTTAATTTTCCCGCGTTTTCCATCTTGCGTCATACAAAAAAAAAGGATTTTTTTAAAAAAGAGTACAGATTATGAAGTTCCCAATTTTTTATAGCACTCAGGTATATGAATGAAATATATATATATAACAATAAAATAATAAATCAAAAAATGATAACGATTTTCTTCTCTGTTATGTCATACTTACGTAAAATCAAATTTGACATCAGTCAGAAAGAATGTTAATAACATTTTAATCGAATTCTCTTTCTAAACTAAAAGAAAACTGCACGGCAACGCACTAAATTTGACCGTATCCACTTACTGTCCATTTTGTGATTACTCTTCAATTCAACTTCTTCCATTTCATCAGTAGTCACCAATATCACTCTAGGAAAGTGTATGCCTTCTCCCGCAAGATTTGCCTGCAAGCCCACGTAAGACCACGTTGTGCCGATCTTGTGGATGATTTTACTTCTGAAATTGATCAGGCGGTGCTTGTTCTTTTCAGTAATTGATTCGCAATTATTTATTCCATCAACAAAAGGGTCGCTAGAGAAATCAATTGACGCTCACGAATTTGTTTCCGTCTAATCTCAGATAGATAGGATTAAACACCAGGCGACTGGTCTCGATCACAGAGATTTTTCCGGGGAGGAAAGATGATGACAAGAGCGACTGAGTTGTCAACTTCCTTTTCTTTTGTCGTTATGGTTTTCTGCATTGTTTAATCAAGACGGCATTTTTGTACGTCAATAAATGATAGGATAGGAGGGGCAAAATTTTCTTGCGCAACTTTTATATGAGGATACGCATGCATGGTTGTGTATATGTTACCCTAGAGAACACTGGCGTAGAAAAATTGACATAAGATGCACCATCTCGGTTCGCAGTGCAATCATACCCGAAGAAAATAAAAAGAACAACATTTTGGGGGTGCATATTTGTGTCCACAAGCTTTGCATATTTGAATCCAAATTCTAAAACAGTCGCAGGGAATTGTTATTTTATATAAATGCATAAAATACAACCCAGCAATTCTCTAAACACTCGGACAACAAGAAATGGTAACTGTTTTCAAAAGGTATGCCTTGAATATCAAAAAGTATGAAAAGATTTTATTATTGTGAAATCATGCCAACCTTTGAATACTTGATCACATAGTACTGGATGCATGGTGTAGGCGTCACTGATTGCCAGTGTCAATTCTCCGGCCCAAAAGAGTAACTGATAGGATTTTTTGCCTGATTACAACAATTAATGAAGAATTGACAATGCAAAGATTTAACCGGAGATTCTCAAAGAATAATCAGAAATTTAAACAATAAATATATGTACTCTGTTTTATTTATATCTAAAATACGATATGATTTACATACATGTATAAAACAATCAATAAATATAAATATTATTGTCAATTATTATTATTCATTATTTTTACTTGCAAATAAACTATCACTCTGGACGTTTGCCTTAACTGCTCCATCGTATATGTGTGCGGCGTTGTCACGGTTGTAATCCATACATCACCGTTGTCAGGCACATTGTTAAGCTGATGTATCTACAACGAATCAAGCCCACCTGCTCTCTAACGGCAGAAGAATAAGAGGAGGTAGCACACAAAGTTGTGCGATCGGTACCTGTGATAATTAACACCCAGATTCAACAGAACATCTCGAAATAAAAAAGCAAAAACAAAAAGGTTTTCGTTACACGGGCAGTCTAAAAGCAAGGGACTGGACAATAATATGAAACATAAGAACGCATTTGTCACGCCAAAAGTAGCCGAGATTTTGATTGTTATCATCATTCCATCTCAAGCAAATTCCAAGTGTAAATAGTTTTGTAAATTGTTGAGTTATTTCAAAAGAAAAAAATTTGGATCGAGAAACAAGATATATGTCTGCTTACGAAATCCCTTTCAGAGGGTAACATACCCCCGACCGACTCGACTGAGCCAATTTGTACAACGAAATGATCTTTCGCGCACTGCCAACATGGGCAACATTATTGAATGCGTTATTGAGGAAATCCTATCGTCTTCCCTCAAATATTTCAGCGAACAGTTTCCGTCGCATTGCATGACTATAGTAGGCTAGCAATCAGAAGACGGCGAATTTCACATCTAATTCCAAAACATCAATGCACCAGAATAAATACCCCTTTCATGGGAGCAAGTGTCGAGGGAAATGAACTGCGTACTTCGAAAGGGAACTTTTAATGCCTGCCGCAAAGACGCTGCTTAGCTCTTATAAAGAATCAAAAGCCTCGCAAGGACTGTCTTAATTGAGTTCGAAAACATCGGGCGGGTCGAAAGTATGTCTGCTCTATGAACAGCATTATAGCAAGTATAGAAAAATGTACTTTGGAACAGTTTGCTTTGAAAGAAGGATGGATTTTAACGCGCTTCATCTTGACAGCTTATTCCCAAGAACTCAGTCAAAACAGGGTCCAGAACCATTGCCTATGGACTTAGCTTAGCTAACTATTGGGCAATAAGACGTTGGTCATCCAAAACAATATACAGTGAATGGCATCAACCTGATCATTATTGTGTGAGGTGTTTGGGCGAACTGACTGAATGCCATCTTCTGTAACCCTCTTGAAAACTGCAGCCCACTTCACTGTTGCAAGAAGAAGATCAGAGTCATCAGCAAGTGATTGTACCATGCCCATATCGTTTGTGTTAAGAGTCATACATTTTACTCAATCCTCTGTTTTGGCCCCCTTTATTATTTGTCGCCCATGTTTCGCCGTTATAGGACCTTACTTGCACCGAAATTAAGACAAAAATCTGTATGTCATTTTTAAAAGAAAAGATGGTGTGTTCAACTAAATTCTGACACTTTTATTTAATTTTAAAAGGTCAAAAAAGGTTAAAAAAAAGGTGAAAATGTATTTTTGCTACAAAAAGAGTTTAACCACTTTATTCTAACAATATCAAGTAAAATCTCTCAGTCTGTTTAATCCATGTCAAGCATATTTCATAGTTTTAAAACTTGTGTGTACGAGTCAAAATTCTGAAAGATTTTTTTTTTTTTTGGAGAGCTTTCCGCCATTACCTTATTTGATCACTCTTAATTTGATGACTTAATATTATGGCAGTAACTGGCATGTTTAATCTATTTATTTATTAATTTGTTTGTTTGTTTGTTTGTTTCTTTCTTTCTTTCTTTCTTTCTTTTTAATGCGTGGATTAAGACGAGAGAAACACTGTTTACAGATTACAGGTCCTCAATTTTCTTTTCAGTAAGAATGAAACAATTTATTAATGATCATTATTAAGAGTAAAAGATTTTAGTGCAATGCATGATCTTAAATATTGCTTTAGTGTTGCCACTGACATGTTCATAATTCTTATTAATTTATCTAAATTTTCATCTCGGCCCGCAGTTGACCGAAAGAAAGTCTTGTCATTTAAATTTGCTTTGCAATCTCTCCCCTGTAGGATTTATGCTGTTCGAAACATTTAGATTTGTGA
Organism: Lingula anatina; assembly: GCF_001039355.2. The sequence goes on from NW_019775580.1 coordinate 365,493, forward strand.
TAGGACAGAGAGTATTCTTCTTTAAAATCTAAGCTAAACATGTTGTATTTTCAAACTGTTAAAATGATGATAAGTAGGACATTTTTGGACATTTTAGATCTTCTCTCGTCCTTCATTTATGCTTCGTGTAATACGGCATTTCAATAAACCACAAATGTTATGATGTCATCGTAGAGGATAGAGAAGAACCACATGCAGCACGATGACATCATAACATTTGTGGTTTATTGAAAGAACCACATGCAGCACAGCAACAGATAATAAGTGCGACAGTGATGCAATAATATCCGTTAAGCAGATGGATGTGTTGGCATGAAATCCTTGATGTGCTAGTTGCGCTACAATACAATAACTTTTATTTCATGTTGGGGATAAATTTGAAAAGAAACATTAGCTTTGCAGCTATTTACCGACTGGGTTAGGACAAATATTTCTACAAATAATGTAATATTTACACACGAGGTCTAGTAAGATAGTACATGGTAAATCTTTCTACAAAATATATACAAATACACATGAAGTCTACTAAGATAGTAAATGAAAAATCTTTCTATGAAAAATAAACAAAATGCTAGACCTAGTTAATTGTGAAAAACAGACAATTCTACATACAATGCTCACTAATATAGATGCATAAAAATGAAAACGTTGTATTATTACACAGTTTCACGAAGTGCATATAGGTAACACAAGCTACATTTGAATTGATTTGAATTGATGCTTTGCTTTAATTCATCTAAAAGATCATTCCATATTTTTGGCCCAAGATATGACTAGGATTATTTGCCATGTGTTATTGTGTCAAAACTGGGGATATTTAGAGTCTTTTCCCCTCTAAGGTTGTAATTTGGTATTATTTCCTGGAAAAGGTCGGAGATGTACATGTTGGAAGGTACAAGCCCATTTATAGTTTTGTTAACCTTAAGTACAAGCATACATGTACACATAGCCTGTTCAAGTGCAAAGTGTTAAGACCTGACATATTTAACAACTCATCATAACTGCTTGTGTGGTTGTCATAGACAAATCTTAGACTCCTTTCCTGCATCTTTTCTAATTTTTTCATATTTCCCTCACCACAAAAGTGCCATACTAACAGACAATAATTGAAGTTTAATTATGTAAAATGCCTGAATATGACAAGCCGACTTGGAACATGTAGATAAGCTGAAAACCTTCTCAGAGTGTTTAATTGACATGTTGTTTTAGAACATAATTCTGAGATGTGTTTGTTAAAAGTCAGTCATGAGTCAAAGTAAACTCCAAGGAGGTTGACCCAAGGTTCTGGTTTTACCAATTTTCCGTGGCAAGATAATTGCTCAATTACAGATCGTCGACTTAGTACAAGATTTTGATGTTTTTTTAAGTAAAATTTTAAAGGAAACTTCGATTGGCGGGAAAAGCCCAGATGGGCCACCTTTAATGTACTCTTTAATGTAGAATGAAATGATGGGATATATTGCCCATTATGACAAATCATTATTTCCACTGCTTCATATGTAATAGAAAATTTCATTCTGTCCATTGCCTTAATTATGTAGCAATTATTACTTACGTATAGGGTCTGTGTAGGCCAATAAACAAAGATCACCTTGAACGCATTTTTTTATTCGGGAAGGAGACAATTTAGTAGGTTTGCCAACTCAATGCATTCATGTATCTGAATTCATTTATTTAATGAATGTCCATTGTTTTCAGATGTTATTCGATATTAAAATGTCTAAATAAAAATTTTTCTAAACACTGTGAGATTAATAATGGCGACACATCTGGTTCAGATAAAAATGTCCACAAGCATTCACACGCACCCGATTAAACTTAATGCATCCCAATTATCTTATTTAATTTTTCAAATCGATAAGTCAAAAGGCATTAAGTATCACGTTCGCAATGTGCTTATCAAAGCCCTTACGCGGAATCGTATCAATCATTTGACCTATTTCTTGACGCACAAAGAACTTGAAATGCAAGCACACAGTGCACAGGTGAGCGAAACCACGAGAACAGAAAGATATCAAGATATATATACTCATCAGGAAAATCCAAGGCTTTCGGTGAGTTTTGATTTGAACTCAGGATCGGATACACGGTGAGCACGGTGTTCTAGAAAAGAGATTATTGTACTTGTTACAGTGGCGAGTTGGGCAGCTAGAAAGTAACGTGACTGTGTTAATGGTAAGCATAAACATGTTTGTTAACATCGATCGCTCATAACGTTAGTTAACGTGCCATAGCTAGGTCTTGTTTGTAACTTCATTCAAGCCTGATTCCTTGTCCTTTCTCTAGGTCGAGCACAAGAGCAATGGCCGATCAACTGAAGCTCAGTTTGCTAATGAAATACCTGCTGCCGTTACCTATTGTGGAAAATGACTATATACGTAACCAGGAAAGTTTAAGACGAATCATCTGTCAGCAAGAGGGGGAGTTTTTTCTGCAGTGTGAGCGGCCTGTTGGCAGCAGCGTGGACGGTCTGGGGGTTCCTCCGCACGTATATATGCCGCCTGGAGGCGAACCGGAAGGAATAATTTCAGATATTGACACCATGATCGTTCATCGTAATCTGTATTTAAGCAAAGATGAGACAGAGATGTGCCAAATTTTTACTGTAGAACCAACGACAAACCCAATATATGTTCACCTCCGTGAGACGGAGGACTATGCAAGACTTTCCAAAATGGACGGACACGAGTCTTCCGGGACCAGTTACATCGAAACTGTTTCCATGACAAAACCTGTGCAAAAGCATCAGTATTCGCACAGGCAAAACGTTCAGGAGCGACTCAAAAACAGAATGACATTTGTTGAAACAGAGGTGCTCCAAGGCCCGTCAGCTGCGGTCTACTTTCAAACCCCCAACTCCGATCTGAACGTAGATTTTGATTGCGTGCCGGCCTACTTCCACGAAGAGTGGCCCGCAAGAGAGTGGGAAATTCGGACCCGGCCGTTTGGCTGGCCGAGTGAAAAACTAATAACCACATGCGTGTCTAAGGGCTGCTTCCTCGTTCCTACCGGGCCAGGAGGGAGGCAGGGCCTTGAATGGAGATATTCCTTCACGGCACAGGAGCGGCTTCTAGCACAATCCATGTCAGCAGTGCAGAGAAAGACGTATATCATGTTTAAACTGATTTATCGTTATTTCATATGCAGGGAATTCCCCACCTCTGCCGTGAGTTCATATCACTTGAAGAACTTGCTTTTTTGGCGCAGTGAGAAATTACCTCCTAAACAGTGGACCCAGAACAACATGCCTAGCAACGTCGTCATGCTCCTTAATGATTTGTTGCAATGTGCAGTAAGCTGCTATTTGCCGCATTATTTTTTACCGAATGGCAACTTGTTTGAACGTGTTCCCAGGAAAACACTCCGTCAGTTTGCGAAATCGGTTGTTACTGCACTGAAAAATTTGGGATTCGTTTTAGAAATACTTTACAGACACCTTGACTTTAAAGATCTCAATGAATTTATAAGCCCATTTGAAGCGACAGAAAATTTGTTGACCATCAGCCCTGAACCTACATTGCATGAAGTTCGCTACCATTGGTTGAATGTTTTTGCCTCTGAGTACATTTTACTAATTGCAATCAATCTCAGTCGTCTCAAAATATGCGAGACCGCACGCATGTTGTTTGGACATCCGGCCACGTCTGGGCGACAGTTCGAGATCTCGTACCGTACAGCAATTAATTATCTGACAGACTGCCTGTTGATGGTCTTCAATGACATTGCTCGTTCGGTTGACAGCTCTGATGCCATGGTCGGATATCTTGCAGAAAGGAGAGTTCACACAGGCGCCGCGGCGTGGATTATATCTTATCACTGCTACAGAAGAGACCTCTCCATAGCGCCCCTGTCTCTTTTTGATTTATTTTTCAATGCACTGGGGGAAGCTATAGGGTTCTCGAATGATGCCCGCACACAGGAGTGGAAACAACGCGTGGATGCTTGGCTTGCCAACCCATCTCTCCTGCCTGAAATGTGCTCTTTGAAAAGTTTGTACTATGAGGAATTTAAAACTGCGGATTTTTCTTTTTCTAGACTCTTTGATGTTTTAGAAGAACATGAATACGACCAAGAAAAGCGCAGGGAGATGCCGGCAGACATTAAAGCCGCTAAAGCCGAAACTAATCTCCGCCAGAAACGCCAAGACGACGATGACGACGACGATGTCGACATCAACGATTTACTGCAAAATTGGAGCATTTTTGATGATGATGATGATGATGACGACGACGACGATGACATTTTGGACACGGTGAGCAGGTCAAAGCGGTCACTGGGCGACGAAGATGGTGATGACGACAGCGAGGAAATCGATACTTTCCGTGAACGTCTAATGAGATCCATATTATACGATGATGATGACGACGAGGACGATGATGATGACGACGTTGACGACGATATTTAGAAGTAAAGAACATTTCAATTAAAAAAAAGGAAACTTACCCATCTTGGACTTGTTTATCATTGCCACATAAAAACTGTAATATTTGATAGGAACGTTTGTCATTTTTCAAGAGAAAAATAAAGTCTGTGCAGTTTGTGCAGTAAAGACATTAATTGTTGGTTTACTGTGTGGTACTACACTTAGCATAGCATCGCATATGGCGTGAAGATTTTCTGGCAGAATTATGCAAATAGCTGCTATTTGAATAAAGTGTTTAAATTAAGTCATATTTAAACCAAAAGCAATACATAAACAGCATTTCAAGGACGACACTATTTAAAAACATTAAATACAAATTATTTTCCAGTTCTGTGGTCCCTGCACAAAGGAATTAAAAATATGAAGATTTAAAATATTAGTTACAAGCTATTTTCCAACACTGGTTCCCGACAAGCAGTCGTTCTGCTGTCACCGTTATTGAAGTGGAAAGGAGAGTAGGCATATTTCTACTACACAGAGTGAACCTAAAATAGACACAGAATAGTTTGATTTTTCAGAAGCGTCGTTCTGCACTTTAAGTAACTATGACACTAACCAGTACATGTAGTTTCTTCAAAAAAAAAAAACAGCCTTGATAAGCAGGCGTTGTGCTGTCACCGTTAATGAAGTGGAAAGGAGGGTAGGCATATTTCTACTACACAGAATGAACAAATAGACACGGATAGCTTGATTTTTCAGTTAAGATGTCAATCTGCACTTTCAGTTACAATGATACTAACTAGTAAATGTAGTTTCGTCGAAGAACAGCCTTTAAGTTTAATACTGACATTATTAGTCCTAAATTGTAAATAACTTTGAATTTAGCCCTTGTTGGAATTGTTTTAAACATTTATTACCGTTATTGTTGACTTTGATGAGAATATTTTGAAATGGTGAGTTTCATTAAATGTATGTGTGCGCTTGTTTGTGTATAATATTCTATCAGATTGAAAAACTTAGACTATATAAAGCAGAGACACTTTTGCACAAATATGGTGAATTGTTGATAAAAGGACCTGCTATACTCCCTTCAAAGTAAGGACATGTTTGTGCTCATACACGTAAATAAGATATGTGAAACTGTTATTGATCTGATTAATTTTGAATATGCGATACTTCGTTTCGTGACAGCAGTGCTGCAAGACAATGTGATTCTTTTTAAATTTTATGAACTTAAAATCTATTTTCATGTTTCATCCGCCTTTCGTTTTGCCTGTTTCTAAAAATGCTATTTGGTTTGTTTTTATATCGCCTAATTTTGCCCCAATTTTACATACAGAAACTGCACGTGTCTGTGTATAGGCTTCTGATCACAGTCCGTGGCGTTGCTGTCGCCGTCCGAAATATTAGTCCGTATAATTACCAAAAACTGCATTTGTGTTTTACTGTGGACATTGTTTGGATGCTTAGCTCGGATGCTTTCGATATTTGATTTGATCGAATTATTTTTACAAAAGTTATTGATTTATTTTTGCCTCTATTTTTTAAACTTCAAATTTGAGTTACTTTGTGTGTTAATAATGCAGACTTCATTTGAAAATCGCCATGTTCGGATTATTATTTTTTTTACCAAAGTTATTGATATTTTTTGTTGTTAGGGTCCTCATACATGCATTTATCAGCTTTGCTGTCTGTTTATTTAATGTCATTATTTATTTATTTATTTTTTGAGAGGGAAGTGGGGAGGTTAGCGTTTATCTGTTCGTGGGAGCGAAGTCCACTTATAGACTGACTGTCTGACCGACTGGAAAAAACTGGTTTCAAGCGGTTTGCTCTAGTTTTAAAAGACTCCGATTCCGAGTTGTACGTCTTAGTCAACATACATGTAGCACGAGTCTATGACGTAACAAGAAGCGGAAGTGGGTCGGTCATATGCACAGGTAGGCAAAGGTCACTTTTGATCGCAACGTTGGAATATTAAAATATATCTTTAATGCAGGAACAGTTCCCACATTTTGAGGGCCGGCGTCTTTGGTCTATTTGTCATTAACGTTAAAAAAGGCCCTAATGCCTTGCACTGTCAGCGCCAAGGTCATAAAGCGCAAAGTCTGGAAGCGATATGAGACAAAGCATCCCCTGTAAGCAAGCATGTTTGGGGAGGGGGAGGGGGGGGGGGCTTCTACACCATGCTTTGAATTTTGATTCTTAATGCACTTAAAAGTGCATACTGGTTAATCTTAAGAAATCCGAGATACCATATTAGATGAAGTAAGCTCGTAACCTGAGCTCTAGGCCTATCTGTGATTCGGTGGGTGGTTGGATAATAAGGTCATATATGTTTACAATATAACACAGGTGTTTGGCTTGTGCTTTGGTCTAGCGTAGCAATGAAAGGAGATGAAAGTGGGGCGTATATATTATACGGAATCGTTATTAAGTGTTCATTTGTAAGGTTCGATTTTATATTCACCAATCGAAAAGAAGTAATTAAGCAACAAATGCCGGGGGGGGGGGGGATTTCCAAACAGCTTATTTCCGCTGCCTACGTTTTTAAGTCCTAAGTGCCTTATCTACCCTCCACCAGTCCAATTTATATTCAGTTATACCTTACCTGTCTTAGTGAAATATTACCTATGAACTTAAGATATTATTTAGTCTCATGAGACAGTTGGCACGAGAGGCGCGCGACATCTTAGGGGGCTTGGGACATACTTATAGGGGCGCCACCACGCCATACAGTGTCACTACCATGCAGTGTGCTTTGAACTGAATGTCAATGCGCATAAGCACCCTTGAGAACTTTTGGGAGTTCAACACCCTTGGGATGGATTGACTAGATATAAAATAATGTGACATGATGTGAATTTTATGAAATCTTTTGATACTTTTTATTTGGGAAAGTAGATCAAAGAGATATCAGTCAGCTGGTTTCATCAACAGAATTAAGCTTCGGGATGGTAATATTGTTTTCTCGATGGAATATTGCTGACAACTGTGTTTTTTACTTTAATACTGTGAATAACAAATATCATGAGATGTTATTCTTTTAACAGGTAAGATAAAAGTTATATTCTCAACGAAATCTCCCTGTTATCAGACGTCTGATCACCAGTGTTCTTCAGATTTTGAACCACGAGTTTTTCCCCATGGAATCACGGAATTGTAAGATTTATAATCTTATGGGACCTAAGGATGCCCCAGCCGCTTAATTAAATATAATATAATATATAATAAAGATATATAAAGATATATAAAGATATATAATATAATATATAATAAAGATAATATATAATAAAGATATAAATATAATATAAATATAATAAAGATAAATATTCAGAGATTTTTCAAAACTCTGGCTCATGTCTGATTTTAATTAAAATAACATCTTTTATATGTGATTTCCTTGTTTTCAGATATCTAACACAGTGAAACCAAATGATGCAATTGTATACGGTATTTGTGGTTGCCTGCCTTTTCTTTACCGTCACTGGACTAGAACACACTGAGACGGAGGCATCTTGCGAGGATGACTCTTCAGCGGAGGAGCTACCAGATTCGACGTGCAAAGGAAACACCGTGGCGGAGAAAGATAAGATAAAGGAAGCCACGGCGCGTAGCGGTATTGAAAAATACCTCGTAAACTGTTCGTCAGACCCGCGTTTAACCTACACGGTAGACGTGGGCAACTTTCAGGACACGGACACGCCGGACACCGATGAGATAGTCAAAGAACTAACCGAAGGACTTGGATACTTTGTTCTGCGGCAGGTTTTCTCGAAAGAAGACATAGCGCATGCAAGAGAGGTAATCCACTATTTGATAAAAAATGAAGGCAAGCGCGCTACTCACTTCCACGGGAGCGAAGACTCGACCCAGGAACTGCAGGCCAGAACGTGGAATCTGCTCAACAAAGGAAAAATATTCGAGAAAATGACCCAGCACCCGAAGGTAGTTTCCATCTTATACCCCATTCTGGGAGATGACATGCAGCTCGGGAGTATCGCAGCAAACACGTTGTTTCCAGGAGCCTCGGGACAGGAACCCCATATAGATTACCCCTATTGGGACTACTTTGAAAGAAAACACTGGCCTGTGGCACCAAAGGTTCCAGAAGTGCCTTTCCACATGAACATGCAGGCAACTGTCCTGTTGGATGATTTCACGGCAGAAAATGGGGCAACTGGCGTAGTTCCCGGATCCCAAGTCCGGTGCGTGTATCCCGACAGCAAGGAATTCTACGAGAAATACGTGCAAGTGATCGGTAAAGCTGGCGACGTGGTATTATTTCCAGGTTTGATTCAACACGCTGCCATGCCTAATAAAAGTAAAGCTTCCCGTTCAGCGATCCTCCTGCAGTACCTGCCCAAATATATTCGCCCGATGGAGGATATAAAACGTTCGGTTCATCCAGACATTCTAAAGCGTGCCTCTCCTTGCCTTCGTCGGCTGTTGACTATGGACTACCCTTACCCAGCTCTGCTGGACGAGGCAGAGCCTGGTAATTCGGAGGGCTCCAAATCCGATTTCTCCTGGAAAACATATGATACTACCACTTAGTATTGTGCTTGGTGCGAAATTTGAACTTTGAAATTGAGAAATGCTGTAGTTGTGCATCAGATGCAATGGCGCTTTTCAATGAAATCCGTAACGTTTTACATCAGTGTTTTGTATATGTCAGGAATTATTATTTAGGGTAAAACATATTGCATCACGGTGTGTTGTGTTTGCGTGTGCGTACGTGTGTATGTTTGATGCTTTTTATTTTTTCTTTAATTTTAATTGGCAGATATTAAGTGTATGTATACATAAAGAATGAATGTTTTGGCATGCTGATTTCTTAAGTTACACGTTTCGCAGAAGTAGTATTAAATATAATAAATGACCTTGCATCATTTTTAGAGCATAACTTTATCGACATTTAATATTACTGTTATGCCTACAATATATCATTGCTTTTATTGCCTCAAAAACTAATGATCAATACGCGCAAATAAAGTAAAATCTGGTCTAGTCGAGCAATTGAAATAGTCACATATTTTGAAGGGTGGAACATCGAATTCTGAACTCTCAATCCTTTCAATTAAAATTACAAATTAGCTCTCCTACGTAAACCCTTGTCCGCTGATTTCTTAATGAGAAGTTGTTTTACCTAATATTACAACCTGAAATGAGCGCGGACCGAAAACAGACAAGTATGAGTTACAGAGGACACTGAAAACTCGCCTCTCTACGCAGAGAAATGTTGATAGTAGAGAATTGAGTTGCATGGACCACACAGATAGGCCTAGGCCTAACCAATGCAAACTCCAAAAGTTCAACTTAATCTTATATTATAATCTTATTTAGCATTCAAACATGCCAATCAAAGCAAGAAATAACATTTTGCTATTCATATAGACTAGTCCTGCACTAGTTTATATGTAGGCCTATATGACTGGTAGCCTAACGAGTAAATGGTATTCTGTACTAGCGCATGTAGTACTGCAGTATCTCTCCCTTTGTATACCCCGCTATTGACAGCTCAGCCGACAGCTGCGGATATATGCATTTGCGTTTGCAATAATGCTATACGATATATCTCATTTAGCTTTCATTGAGTAGAGACCCGGAAATAAGATTTAACCAAATAATTTCAATTATGAGAGACAGGCATCTTTTAGAAAAAAATTGAATCAAAGCACTAAATGATCAATATGAGAAATGGAAAGAACATGTAAAGCTGGTGCTGTTTCCGGTGATTTCATTTAACTGAGCATTTCTCCGACATCAAGCATGAATATTCAATATGAACAATTCTAAGCTCACGGATCTAATAAAAGACGACGATTGTTAAAGTCTGTCGCATATTCGTTGAACACTATCGAAAGCGTGACACTGCTTTGGAGTTTTGATTGGTCAGAAAAGTTTGATCACATGATTCCTGTTTGGTCAAAATGGCGGTTTGCGAGAAACACGAGAAATTACTTTTCCATGTTAAAGTGTTGTATTCTTTGTTATTCGTCACAATTTTATCGTCAGTGGTTGGGTTTTCAATAGTATTTAACAAATTGTTGTCAGTAAGGGAATTTTGCACATCTGTCAGGCCCGGAATCGAAGGAGGTTCAAGATGGAGAGAAAACGGTTCTTGGGCGCAGAGCCAAAGCGAAAGTAACATTGCCAGCAACGGCCTCGAGAACATACATCAATCGGTAAAAGATCGGTGGGAAAATCACGCTGAACCTGAAGAGCTTATGAGAGTAAAGAGGGCCTCTGGTGATCGCTTCGTAGACTCGGCCAGTGGTGACGGGGTACCCGACAGACCAGATGAAGCCGTATGGATATCGTCTTATTCAAGAGTTTCTGTGAGTACACACAGTGTATAACTGCTATTGCTTTAATCGCGCCAGCTTTTTTTCATTTACAACTTGAATGTTCATTTGCTTTTCTTTTAAATTCATTTAACAGTTAAATCCACCTCATACAGAATGGTGTATAGTGTCTACATAGAAGAAAATCGTACATCGCAAATGAGAAGCTTAATATACTTAATGATCCTTAATGTGAGTGTCAGGAAAGAGTCACATGAATGGTGAAACTGTATTTGCCATATATTTAGCGTTGAGGAACCAAACTGTGCAGTTGGTTGATGTTACGCTGTTTAAGGCACTGCCAAGCACTGACACTTAGTCCCTACTGTTAATTGCTTCTTACTGATGGAAATAGCATGAAGCCCCTGTGTCTATACTACTGAAGCAGAGTAATTGGGTATTTGTATGGTATCTAATACATCCCGTGGGGACAGAAATACTAGTGCTCTGGGCCCCAGCCTTTAACAGTGGCCCTTGGCTAAGTGTCAGCATCTACTAACATTCATCAGCTATTTCACTCAGTATAGACAGAACCACTTACTGGGGTGTAGGATATTGGTAATGGGCTTGTTTGTAAACATCTCTGTGGATAATGCTGAAGTTTCCAGACTAATAGCTGCCAGATTTGAATTAAGAGTGAAAAGGCAGCAAATTGGTAAACTAGAGATGGATTTGAGAGGGCTCAATACTTGTTGAAGTAGTTGATTGTAAGCTTGTGTAAGATCAATAGGGATTATCTTGAGGTCATTGGAGCTTGCAGAACCAGCGATCAAACTGTGTCTGATTTAAAACAAATACAAGGTTAATTGCAAAACATAATTTGTACATAGACAGTACAGCAGGAATAAAAAAAATACAATGAACCAATGAAAAAACATACCTGTATATCTCACAGATATAAGTGTAGTATTAATTAAGGGCACTGAGGTGAATTCTAAAGGAAATATGAAAAACCTGATGTACTTGCATTCTGTGTGGTCTCTGCATAGTCCAGTAATGTAATAAAAACCAGGGCAACAAGCAATGCATTATTGGTAGTATGGGGAAGAGACAGTTGATTCATTTAAGGAAGATTAGTAACAGAAACTAGTTTCAACAAACTCTCTAGGAAGGAGTGTGTAACATGTGTGATGTACAATATTGGTCTATTGAAGGGGCATTTTTAAGATACTAGAAACCATCTGTTACTGGGGAATTCATCTCTAGGTCTGAAGTTATCTAAACCAATTGGAGCGCAATTCACTGTAATTGATAGCACTCATATCAGCATGGCGTAAATTTTTCATCCTGGAGTTTTTGAAATAAAAGATCTAGGCTAGGTGGAAAAAATTTGTCTAGTAGTTTATGATTTTATTCAGGACATCATTTGATACAAACATGAAATGTAATTTTCATTTCACTGTTGTCATGAAGATTTTTAGAATATTTAATTTATATTATAGGTTGTCCAAATTAAAAATAAATTCTTTCCAGGGAGAGCCTGTTATATGAGGATACTATTTTGCCCTACAGACAACTTATAATTGGTGATTTTAGAAAAGCACATCAATTAGGCAACAGTGGATAAACAAGTAGGTTACAGTGGTAACAGGAGAAGCAAATACCTTTATTACATACCAGAGACTGAGAGTGGGATGTAATGGGGAGAGGGGGGTGATTTATGCATATTGACTTTAAGTTAGAACCCCATACCATTACTGTTTACCTTCTCATTACATATAATTTAATAGCGATTCCATATGTTAGACATGCAGAAGCTTTTTACCTGATTTAGCAGGAAGGTATTGTAGTGTTGTTATTTTGTAGATAAGAGTCTTGGAGAAAGTTGGAATATATGATTTAGCATAGTGTACGTACTAGTGATTTGAATATGTGGTTTCAAGATTGAACATTTATTGCATATGTGTTGATTTAATAAATTTAAATGAAAAATGGAAAATTTTAGTTAATTTTCCTTTTTAGTTCACATGTGTATGACAAGAAATGTAAACTTATAAAATTAAGGCAGACATGTCAAACATTTTACAGTATTATGCATGTATCAGTATACCATTAATGTTTAGATGATTATCACTGAAATTCTTTCTTAGTCCTTGATTATCTTTTTATAGAAGCAGAAGAAATAGTGTAAGATCTTTTTTATGAGAAGTGTTTGGTAAAAATGAAGGAAATGACTAGTGGCAAACTGATGGCATGAAAAGGGATGGGGCGCATTATGAACAAAATTTTGATAACTACTTTATAACTTTTAGTCAATGTCAAACATTTTCACCATGTTAATCATTATTTCACAATATAGTCATTTCACATCCAGATTTGTCTCTGAATCAGTGTCTGTGTCCCTATACTCCTTAGTTATTCTTTATCATCTGTCAGTGAGTCAGACCTATCATCACTACATGCTTTTGTGCAAAATCTCAAATTTAGATTTCTTATGACAAATTAAAATAGAATATTTTAGTTATAACATATATAACCACTATAATTGGTTACAAAGACAGAACTTGATTTATTTTGATAAAATTTTAAATACTGTTAAGTCCCCTCTTCCCTTATAATGGATAGTTCAGACAGTCTCTGATCACATTTTTTTGTGAAAAATTGTCCTCATCCACTCTGAGACATTTCTTAAATGCCAACAAGATTGAAATGAAATACTGAAATGGATTGAGCATTGAAATACAAAGGCACAAATGACGGAGCAGACACCTCTTGAGGAAAGAAATGAATACTCGGTGTTCTATCATTGCTCTGCCTTAAGATGGTTTTCCCGAGAGATGGCTTTAATTTGAAAAGGTTCTCCAGTTCCTCTTCATGAAATATGGATTGTATGCTGACAGGTCTTGATTGTGAGGAACTGATCAAGTGAGTATACAGGTTTCTCACAGGCTAACTGGTCATCAATTGATTTGGCAATTTTTCTGTATTAAGTATGGTGCCCCTGAGGGTATTACTTCACTCAAAACTGAGGAGTTTCTGTGAAAATATTATTAGATGAATAGTGAATAAGCTGTTCATGCAATCATTTGCCAGTGCATTTTTTTTTTTTTATAAAGTCAGTTCTTTTACTTTGAAATGGATTTGGTAATTAATACTGAGTGAATGATTGTCATCAGAAGTGTTATGATAGTGGTCAATTTAAAAGATGGTTGGCAATTTATCAGTTCAGTGAACATAGCCTTGCACTCAGTGACATTGGTTTTCTATTGTTATCTAAATAAAAGATGGACTGATTATGTTACCTTGCCCTTATACCTTTCTTGACTCAGTCTCCAGTCAGAAGAGATATTAGACAATGTATATTTTCATTTGCTTTATCTTAAAAAAAGTTCATCTAAGGCATCTAAATTTCTGTGTTTTATTGCACGTGAATTCCTTTATTTATTTTGCATATATTTTCAAAATATAGAAGTTTGATGTAGTTAGATATATTGGCTCTGTGGCAGAAATATTTCTAGCCAGTTGAAGATATGCATGCAAAAGTACATCACAAGTTCAGTATGTATTTTTACCATGAATAAACAATTAAGCTAAACCACAGTTTTCATTTTGAGGAGACTAAATCTCCCAAGCCAAATGTATTAAGTAAGTGCTAGTGTCACTTTTTTCCATGAGATTTGAATGGTTGAGATCAACCTGAAGGTTTCCTCGCCATTCAAATTAAGGAAATTGGTGACAGTTCCAGAGTACCCCCTTTTCCCAGGCATCATTCCATAATCAATCAAGCTAAACTTTGTGGGATAATCCCCAATAAAGCCTGGAAATAGTGACTAGTTATTGGAAAAAGCAAGAAGTTAATGGAGCATTTCACCATTGGGGGACTGTAATCCTAGAGCAAAATGGAAGCATTAATCTGTGTCTTAGTGCTTTTCAATTGACAGTGGAAGTGAAGACATTGTTATTGATTGGAGAAGTTCTAATTTTGGATGAGCCATTTTTCTGACAAAGTACCACTTGATCTTTGATATAAAAGAAAAAAAAATAGAGCAGGTGATATAAAAGAAAATAAAAATTAGAGCAGGTAGAATTTCATTTCATTGATTCCCTACTAATTTTTATTACTTTTCTTCATGAATAAATCGAATAAATATGAAAATGATTTTTTTCAGCTCCAAGCTCTCCAATCTTTTTGCAAGTCTACAAGAGATTTCTGTCCTCCTGGAGAGCCAGGTAAGGAAAATGCTTAATTTTGAAATATTTTGAAAATGAATCACTAGAGCACAAGTGTCAATGTGATAAATCAGGCCTTAAATATTTTCTCTTCTTTACAATAATTATTCATGTAATACCTCATTTGATTAAATTGTGTCAGCCACTCAATCTAATAGTAATTCATGAAAGGTACATACATTATATTTTTTAATGTGAGACCGTTTTCACCTTTTCACCTTATGTAATATGAGTAACAGCTTATGCCAAGTTACTGAATGCTTTTTCTGAAGACTGAAGTTTAAATACCCATTAGAAAAATATTGTGAAAACCATAAATTTAAAAATAAAACCTGGCCATCTGTGATCTACCTGTACCAGTGTGTATAATATTGTTTATATGGAACCAGTGACTGCTATTTTCAGCTATGATTGACTTTACTTCTGCACATACTGTATGTGACATTTAAAAGTATTAGACTGGCTTTTGTATAACTAAATATAACACTGCATGTTTTTGATGTAGGCATTGATTTGGTCGAGTAAACGAGCTGAAAGAGCACTTAAGTTTCATTCAAATGCACAAACTAATGTGTGTAAAACAATTGAAGATTTGGTCTTAATTGTGTGTCATTTTATTGAATCCATCTCACACATTCATGGGAGATACCATTAGGCATGGGAGATTCCAGGATGTGTTATTCAGAGAAGAGAGAGATTTGGAACATAACTGTGTTGCGTATATAGCTCAGCCCATTTTAATCTACATGTAAAGTCATTGATGTGAACCTAGAAAGGGGCCAGTACGTCTTTACCTTCCCCCTGCCAAAACCAAATGTAGAATTTATTAGTTCAGTCCAAGGAAGAAATATATAGCATATTGCACACACTAAGTTCTAAGTTTAATTAACAGAAAAAGTGTAAGATTTTTTAAATTTCCCTTTCCATTCAATCTAAACCTATCTGTAATCTCACTAGCTTGCTTTTAATTGAAGCTTTGATAAATGTTACTTGTGATATTAATTCAATCCCTGTAAAAAACAGCATTTGATTTGCACATTAAACCAAGCGAATCTCTTTCTGCAAAAAAAAAAAAAAAAAAAAAAGTGCAAATTGTAAGGTTTAAATTTATTATTTGACTCATGTTCTGGTGATTTCCTTTAGCTGACAAGGACAGATTATGTCACAGGTTATGTTAACAAAACACAGCTATAAGCATTCAGAGTAGTGAGATTCATATTTTTTCTGGCTTTGCTAAGTTAGCATTGGCTTAATTGGGACCAACCATCTAATGTATGATAGTACTTAAACACAAAATTTTAAAGTTTTCAATAATTATGCTCAATTTGCTTTGAATGGATTTTTTTGTGTAATTTTTTTGGAAGCACATCTAGTTGATGTGCAAGCACATAAATGACATTAGCAATATGACGTACATTGCAGACTCCAGTCACAATTCTACCCACTGCTCTGTTGATGTATAATTCAAATCAACAGAAAAAACTGACGTATCTGTTCAAGTGGTAGCTTCTCCTAATATTAGAAACCAACACAGTTGAAATATCATGTCTAAAAAAACAAAGAGTCTTCCACAAGCAGACATGAAAAAACTCCTACAGTAATTTGTAAAGTGTCAGCATCCATTGTTTACAGAAAGCACACTCAGGTAAAATCAATACTGGAAATAACAAAAAATGAAAAATTGCCTAATGCAGCAAGATCTTTAGTCTCAAATTGGTCGAATCACACAGTGCAATCTTGCCAACAGTGACAGTTGGGGTACTACTGGATCCTAATTTAATTCTCATATTCTTCTCATTGTTACATGTAACAATGAATGCACTATATTTCCCAGTGTTTTCTGGTGTTAATGACAAGAGAAATGGCCCTGTGACATGCTGTTTGTTGTTATATTGGATATGTTGTAGCAGTATCCTCTGTCAGATTTATGTGCACAAATAAACCTTGCATATAAGTACATCTTAGCCTATGATATTTTTAGGTAATTTTTTTTTTATTCCAATGGCTACGATTACTAATTAAATGTAGAAAAAGACAACCTTTTTTCAATTATCAGTGATTTCACTTTATATTTACATTTGGTTGATTTTTTCTTGCTATTTGGGTAAATAAAATTCTGAAGTGTCACCTGTGCATACCATTTAGAGAAAATTTCCTGAAATATCGAAACCATTGGTATTAGGAATGGAGCTTGATGGTTCTATTGCCTTCTGTAATGATAATCTGTTCCTCATTTGTACACATAACCAAGAAAATAATAAAACATTGTGCAACTTCTGCCAATTTAAGTCAAGCTTATAAATATCAGTATCTTCAAATTATTTAAAAAAATGGTATGTGTTATGCACTTTTCATGTATACAGTGCTGTATCTTATATAGAGGGTTATTTCAGAATGTCTGTAACTTGCCCTTGTTGATACTTGTTCTTGGTCTCAGTGGATATATCCAAACCACTATACATTCTCATCCCAATCATTAATCATTGAATTATTTATCAGATTGAATGAATAACAGATCAGTTTTTGTACTGACAAAGAGAATTTGTACATATAGCCATCACCTGCTGTCGGCATCGGCATCACTGTGCACTTTTCACTGCTATAATGCAATTAATGGAAAACTGTGTGACTAATTATCTTAAAACTTATTGGATAGATTTATTGTTCTAAAAATTAGGCCAAGTTTAAAAAACAGCTGCATTGGACCATTTTTCCTGAAGTTTCATAATTTTTTGAGAAGTTTTCATTTTTCACACATTGGAATTCTCAAGGTGTGACTTTGAACTTTGAGCCTGTCATCATCATCAAGAACGGTTGGGTTTGATTCTGCTGCCTGAGAAAAAACCTATTTTATGTCTTGTTCTCCAATAGCTTCCCTTTAAAATAAAATGTTTAATTCCAGGAAAACCAGGATCCCCAGGAGAGAAGGGAGAGAAGGGAGATGAAGGTTAGTCACAGATGTAAAATGATATCTTCTCAGTAGAGTCGTTTAGCCTTATGTGGCCCATTTCTTTATGGACCATCCTAATTTCAGTAATACGTACACAATGGGTGTAGATCAATAAACCGACCAGTTTGTCATTAATGTACATATACATAAAAAAGCATTAAGGCAGCTAAAATAAATGCAATAAAAATGCAACATATGCTGACCAGACTGATAGTATATGAAACTTATGACATGGTGAAAGTAATATCACAGGATGACAGGTAATATAATGTTACAAGTGCTTATGATTTATTCATCTATAATTACTTGACATTATTTTTAAAGTATTGATATGTACATTAATGATGAATGGATAAGTATCTGTTTAATGGAATGAATGCATAAATGAATTATAACAACTGAATGGATTGATGAATACAAAATTGAAATAAGTAATACCTTTTGAATATGCATGCACACAAATGCACCCCTATTGTAATTTGATACATTGTATCATTGGTTGTCTTACTTTTCCTTACTGTTTTAGGTCCTGTGGGTATTCCAGGCAAGACAGGACCCCCAGGGGAAAAGGGGGAAAGAGGGATGAAGGGGGATACAGGGGATGGTAAGGAAGTAATTCTTTCTATGCAGTCTTAAGATTTGAAATTTTATTCATACAGGATACATACAGATAAGTTTGGAAAGTGATTGGTTCAGTAATAAAATATACTTTCTACCAGTCTAGCCAGTTAAGCAGTTCTGAATATATCAGACTAATACTTCAATTTTTGTCATTATTAAATGAAAAAAAATTAATCATTTTTAATGAACAAATACTTGAATTTCAAAATGCATTTTAGACTATGCCCATATTATTGGTAAAAAAAATTGTACAGAATTAGTTTAAAAAAAAGAAACTGATTTAATGCTGGTATATTCCAGTAATCTCTGTCACTGTGAAAGGAGAGAAGGGAGATATGGGGTTACCAGGGATGGATGGATTTCCTGGACCTGTTGGGGACCCAGGACCAAAGGGTTAGTAAAACCATTTGCATTTTTTAGCCATCCTTTTAATGTTATAAAATTTAAGGCTGTTTTTCAAGGCCTTTCACCCATGGGAGGAATAGTGAGGATTTTATTATTGTCACTATTACTGGTATTTTTCATGATGTCATAACAAAAAATGGATTTCTATTTACAACAGAAGACTGTATAAAACTGTACAAAGCTTAGGCTACATGTACTTAAGTTTTCCCTTCATTGTTTTCATCTCAGTTTGTCTATTTGTCACCAGTCTAGCTCAATAAGATATGGATGAGTTTTGATGAAATTTTCAGGATAGGACACAAATGGGCTAACTTTAAAATGTTTAAATTTGATGATCCATTAAATCAAATTGTTTAATGGTTAATTATTAGTTACCAATATGACAGCCGGTTCCAGCATGTCAGTATGATACAAAACAAGTATTTTTAAAATTAAAAATTTACTACACCTCTCTAACTTTGACCCAGGTGAGATGGGAGATCCAGGACAGGTGGGCTTACCTGGTTTAGATGGTATTACAGGGGCACCAGGACAGGCAGGTGAGACTGGTGTTGCCCTCTATTGGCTGTTTAATAAATCTTTAAAAAGTAGCCCAATGTAAATAAAGAGTCTGTTTTTACTGATAAATAGGATTGGAGAAAAATTAATATTCTATTAATTATATATTGCTCTTCTTCTGCCTTGATCAGTTCCCCAAAATCAGTTAAATACACATGCATGCACATTCACTCATGCACACACATATGCATGTATAATGTACACTCACATATACTAGTATATATTAAGGGTCCTATGCTATAATAATTGATATGTACATTCCATGCAGCAGTCAGTGTGTGTCTTGTGGGCATTACAGTGGTAATTGGAAATTAATTAAAAGTTTTAGCTTCAAGGAAAGGGCATATGATAAAAGCGCTGCTACATGTAGTACTACACATAGTAGTAATTATAGCAGACATTACAAAAATTAAAACATATTGGGTAGATTTTAATCTTGCAAACATTTTATTTTACATCCTTTGCTTGTATAATTGACTCAGTAAACCAAGTTATTTAGACAACAGGTACAGGTAAATAAATGATACACACAAAATTGCTGAAATAGTATGATGGATCTCTGTATTAATTGGTTGGTTTTATTTACATGGACCCTCCGAGGCTTCTGTGCCCTCCCCAGGTTATCTTTTGTGGTGATCCCTGAGATAGCTGGGTAACCCCATTGTTTAAACCTTGCCTGTTAAAAAAAAGCAAGTAATTTTGATTTACAGAGCCTGTTGTGTACAGGAAGAGTCTTGGATGGTTTCCAACTGAACTTGGCCTTTCCCCGCACTTAATTATCAATCTATACTAAAAATCTGGGATCAGAACACAATTACTGTAGTTAAAGAACATCTTAAGGGAGTTCAGAGGCTAGAGTATTTAATTATACTTAATTGGAAAGTTAATTAGCTCATTAGAATTGCAAATGATGAATGAAATTATTATGATTGTGAAAAAATAGTAGACACTTGGCATGTTTTCAGGTGCTCAAGGCCTTCCAGGTCCAGAAGGTCCTCCAGGGCCCAAGGGAGATATAGGCCCCCCTGGACCCCCTGGCCTTGATGGTGCAGTTGGACCACCTGGCCCTCCCGGGACACCAGGTATTGTAAAAAAAAATTTCAGAACTTTAAACAAACATTAATTTTTAAAAAATTATATTCAAGCCAGAATAAATATCCACTTATATTTCTCTTTCTTCATGAGGTCACAATTAATTAATCCCTCACTACATACTCATTGAAACTGCAAAATAAACATGGACCTCTATCACCTGTATTATAAGTTATTAAGACTTCACTCTCTTGTGTGCTTGTCACAGGTTTTAATGGCACCACAGGTCCACAAGGTAGGCGTGGCAGACAAGGAAAACCAGGAGAGCAAGGTGCCCCAGGACTGAATGGCTTGCCTGGCCCCAAGGGGGAGAAGGGGGACTCTGGTTTGGTATCAGGTATGTTCTCTAGAATATGATAGTGCAGTACAATCTTAATTTAAAAGACCATGCATTCGTTTTGTTCTGATAATTTTTGTTAAACATTTTTCAAAGGTTGGTTTTCTACAAGAATATGTTCATGTAAGTATGGCAATGAGGTGCTGCCTTAAAGGTGTAAACTTCACATTTTAGCTGTCCAAGATATTATCCTTTAAAAAATTGACTCAGCTTTATGATGATTTTCTCATGCTTTCACTTATAAAGATTTTTCATTTAATTTTTTTCAAATACTAAGTAATAAAAGTAAGATGCAGTTTAATTTGATAGATATTAATGTAAAACTGCCGTTGTATTGAGATAAATAATTTATTCCAGAGGGTAAAGTAGTCTCTGGTGAAAAGGGTGCTAAGGGAGAGCCGGGCCTCCCAGGCCCCCCAGGGGAGGTTGGAGCAAGAGGACCCAGGGGCAGGCATGGGGCAAGTGCTAACTGCACTTTATGTAAGTGACAGTTTGTTTAAATTATTTTCAATTGTGTTTATATCCTGAGTAGTGTCATCATCATGTGCATGTCAAAACCTTTCCATTCAGCTGTTGGACATGTTACATTTGTAGAGTAACAGTTTTATACTTGTAAAGTGATTTGAAAAGTGTATTCTTACTAGCACGTCTAATTTTTCTTACCATTTTAACCTCCTGATGAGCAGTATATTGCCCTTAAAATATTTATATAGATACCCTTAATCTTGCTTGCAGATCAATTAGCATTTGTGCATGCTCTCTTCATCCTTCAAACAGTGAGGATAAATTTGCAATTGTGTTTGGTGAGATTTTTGTGAACATTCCTGAAGATTTGCTGCTAATTGTGTTTGGTGAATTTTTGAATGCAGTGCCTGGATGTATTTGATCCTGTCACTTCAAAAATGCTGGCACATAAACTCTGAAACATTCCTTTTTTTTATTGCATGACTTTGCCTGCATGTCTCAAATAGCCATATTGTCACATTTGGGGAATCTTTATATTCAGAGGGCTTGCATTTCTGAGAAGTTGAGAATGACATTTCTATAACCCATAATTATTGTTATTGTTCCAGACACGTTTTGACTTTTTGTGTGTTGTTTGTATCCTATTAAGTATACTAACCCTTGCAGGTGAAAAGGGGGAGAAAGGTGATCGTGGGGAGAAAGGGTTGCGAGGGTTGACAGGATTCTTAGGCTATAAAGGAGAGCAAGGTGCAGAGGAAGAAAAATATTTAATCCTGCACTGAATGCACTTACATATATATATATATATATATATATATATATATATATTTATAGACACATTTTCAGACCACTTCTGTTTCTTTGTATATTTAATATATTGGTTTGTACATTTATTATTAATTTAAGTTCTTGTTAAGAGCACTGGCTTGGTTTCAGCGATGGCAGTGTAATATTCTGTTTTCTATTTTTTTTACCTCACAAGTATATTTCAAATTTAAATTATAATAATACTAGTATATGAGGCAACAGTTATTGGCTATTTTATGCACCATGTTTAATTAACTTTATGTTCAGATAAATGTGAGTTTTATCTGAAAAGTGTTATTGTTATTAAAAAGTTGTATCATTATGTTAAGATAGTAATAACCAAGTAATTTAAGGTATCAGGCATGGTAGTCAAAACCACCCAAAGTAATTTTTATGCACATATTTTGAGAGTGATCAATCTTAAATGTTAATTGACTTGCATTTCTTTACACATGTCACTTTTAATTTACTAATGACATCATTATTTCCTTTTTATGGATGAAAATTGCAAAATGGGTCTCTACAATATCTCCTTCACTGGAGCACCTGCCGTCTCCATTTCAATCACTATTTAATAACACCATTCAATAACAATTGGAACAGAGTCAATTGACAGTTTTTGTAGTGCTTAGCAATGGGAGATATAATTGACAATCAATATTTTATTTATTTTAGGAAATTTATATTTTTTGTTAATTAACAAAAAGGAAAACATGTTATTGAAGAACTGAATGCATAAAAATCTCTTCCAGTTTTGGTATTTTTATAATTATTTACCATGCCTGATACTTTATGAAGATTTTTTATTGTTTATTTGATGTTTACTGAAATAAATGATTTTTTTTGTTTATCATATTTTAAAATTAAAAAAAAAGTAAAGCAATTTGTCATATTTACTTTCTGTTTTATCTTTGCTTTACAATATACAGTAATGAGGATTTTCAAGTAATAAGAATTTCAATTTCAACGAGTGTTTTCCGCTTCTATCTGCCATTGTAATAAATGTTTTAATGTTTCCTCTTCACCAATTCCAGGCCCAGCAGGTCCCCAGGGGTTGGATGGGCCAGAAGGTCCACCAGGACCACCTGGTATTAAAGGAGACAAGGGCGAACCTGGTAAATCTTACAATCCTTCCTGGGTTAGCATGCAAGAAGATAGTTGTATTGCAGATATCTAGTAATAGAATGATACGATTTTCTGTCAGTCAGTCATATAGTAGGCAGTAAATATACTAGTAATATATATAATATATATTTATACTAAGTATAAATATGTATGTATATTAGATGTTTATTATACATGTATATTATTATGATTTTTCTACCTCTCTGTCAGATGTTTTAGGGAAATTTCTAAAATGAGGACATAAACTTCGCTCTCAGTTTTATTTGTTAATTTTTTAAGAAGAAAAAAATGATTCAGCAAGAACTTTCCATCAATGAAACAAAACTTATTGCTACTGTTTGAACAAGTAAATTCTTTTTAAAGAAATCAAAATATTACAATACCAAAATGCTTTCCTTTAAACCAGGCTCTGGCAGACGTTCCATGATGTACCCCCCAGTGTCTACACCTAGACCAGGTAAGTCATCGCTGTAGTCTGTCCAATAGGATATTTATGTGATTGTGCAGTTTTTAATGTTTTCATTTACTTACAGTAGCCGTAGCTGTACAGTAACAGTATTGTATAGAAACAACAGTTAGCCTATGTATGTGTGACACTTGCAGTTATTTGCTACAGTGCTGAAATTAATTATTTCCAATAACACTATGGCTTCTTAATTATAGTTTTATCTAAATATGCCTTTGCTATGTGTAACCTATTAGATAACAGCAGTTCAAGCTGTAGAATTTAGCTTAGTCTTTCAGCAACTATTGCTGGCTTTAAAATTAACATTTCCTTATAGATAGCCCTATTAAAATATGTATGATGCATTGCTAGAGCTATAGTATTTAGTGTGCTTGCAAAATTATTCCTCCTATTAACTTGAATTTGAACCATGAAGTTGAGGTACCGTGGCGTCTCCCAGACAGAATGCAACAGGATGACAGCAGCATAAAAAAGCAGAAGAAGCGCAGTCACATAAGGGTGATTGAAAAGGGTAACATAGATAAAATATAATGTCATATGCTCTAGATCTGTCTTTATTGGCACCTTATACAACTCGATCATTGAACCTTCTAAATATGTATTGTTGTAATTTGTGAAACCTAATGAACCGTTGCCTTCTGCATGACATTGTGTGTCTAAAAATGGACACCACGTTATACCTGTACATGCACACTGTCATGTGGCATGATTTTTGTAAAAAAAAATGATATTGTAGTATGAATAAAAGTGTGATAGTGTTTACTAAAAAAAATTCAAATCTCGAAGACCTGACACTTTGTACATTAATTATTAAGAGGTTAAGAGTTTTAAAGGATTAAGGCATTATTTCCAAAAGCACTCATTTATTCATTATTTTATAGTGACAAAATATGTTTTTAAAAAGGATTTAAAATATGCACTTTGGCATATTGGAGGTTAGTGTAAAAGCAGTGCTGAACAATTATTTATTTATTTATTTATTTATTTATTTATTTATTTATTTTGGGGGAAATGGTGCCAGTGTGATCAAGTAAATTTCAGTATTTAAGAGGAGAATGTATACGTACCTGATATGTGATTTATTTGTCATTGGGGACAGGAGGTTTAAATATGTTGTGGGTTAAATTTACTACTACTTAGGCAGTATAACCCAGAATAGTAACAATGGTGTTGTCTTACTTTATCATGTAATTCCATGACCTTTCACCTATCCTTGTATGCCATGACACTCTACTGCCAAACCCCCTTTAAAACCTCTGTCTCCTCCACCAACAGAGATAATGTGATACAACTTGCCAATAAACTGAAAAACATCTCTGCATACCTCCACTTTTTTCCTTTTTTCATTCATGGCTTTTAGCAGATTAGTTAGCATTTGAGACATTGTAAACCTCATGTGCCTCACTGAGCTTTCTTAGCATACTTGTTGTAATTTGTGAAACCTTGTGCATGACATGGTATGATTAAAAAAAAGCACTAGATTGTACACGCACACTCTCATGTGGAATGATTTTCATAATGATGTTATAGTATGAATGACAATGTAATTGTGTTTACTAAAAACAGTTTAACTTTTGACTTTGATATTGACAAATTTGGGTGTCCATTATTTTGATATTTCCAATAGATAAAAACTATTAAAAGAATATTTAAATGTGCAGAAGCAGCTGTTTATGACATGATTAGGCAGCATGTTTAATAATAACAAGCCAAATACTTTTTTTTTGTTGTTGTTGATAGTGCTTTCCATGAAGGATATGCAGATCTCTCCACGAACTGAAGGTGGGTAGTCACTTGATTGCATGCTTTTTTTCTAAACTCAGTGCATCTTTACTCTGGTTTTCCTACATGCTGTTTTATTTGTTTATACATTGGAACTTTTTTACAAGTATGTCCACCATTATCCAAAATTAAAAACTTTTACAACTTAAGCTCTCTCTTTTTGCAATCATCCTTGCTGGTGGTACATATCAAGAAGGCGGTAAGGCCTCTCTTATACTTTAGTAAATAAGCCATAGTAGCGGTTTACAGTTTCATTTGTTTATCTGTTTTATATCTGCCAGGTTTATTTTTATTGAATATGTATTCATATGATTCATGTGCTGTTAAATGATTAACTTTTTATGTATCATAGCACTTTTATTTATTAAATAAATAAAAAAACAATCAATATACACAACACATTTGTATAGATATCGTATTTATAATAAGAACATTTTAAACTTTAAAGTTACTAGGCGGCTCTGTTTGGTAAAAAGGCAGGTTCCTTCCAAAAATTAGCTTGATGTAGGTTGTATTTCTGCAACCTCCGCTTCATAAGTGCCAAACTGTATTTTGGTTTTACTTCAAATTTGCGGGTGGCTTTGATAAAAAGTCACTTTCCTGTCGAAAATTAACATGATCAGATTATTTTTACAAATGTTATTGATTTTTTACTTCAAGTTTGGTTAGTGGCTTTGTTTGGTAAAAAGGCAGCTACATGCAGGATTCTTTCAAAATCGGCATGATCGGCGTTTTATTTGACAAAACTTATTGATTTTATTATGTCCCATAAATGCCCCTGGGATGTGCCTGTTTACCTTAAAATGAAGCGCTGAAAGTGACACCTTTCCCGTTTAGTGTCTGTGTATTTTTTAACTTTGCTGTTCAGTTTACTTTTTCCTATCTTTATAATTGTAGAATGTTACATCGAGAAGGTCGGGAAACCCGTATTCCAGAGATACACGGGCGCCTACTGGGGGGCCTGGATGAAAGAAACCGGGGAATCGTTCCACAATAGGTCAGAATGGTTCTGGTACACGCGCCACTTGGCTGGGCGGTACCTGTTCGAGTACCACAGCTTTGACGCTTACAAACGCAACCAATGGGACTACAAATACAGTCTGCAAATTCGTTATAGATACTTTGGGACCGGTCACGTAATTTACCAGGGCTCGTTCTACTACCACGCCGAGCGATACCCGAAAATAATGCGCTACGATCTTGCAAAAGAGAAAATCATCACGGAGGTGATTCTCCCAGACGCCAAGTACAAGAATGAGGGATACGTATATGACACGGACTATAACTACTTCGACTTGGCGGTGGACGAAAATGGGCTATGGGCAATATACGGCTCGGCAAGCAAGGACGATGTCCTCTACGTTGCCAAGTTAAATCCTTCCCATCTCGCCATCCAGAAACTGTGGGACATTAAAGTGGACCATAGGCGTTATGGCAATGGCTTTATAACCTGCGGTGTCCTATACCTTCTTGCCAGTGGAAAAGTGCAACACACCGAGATCAACTATGCGTACGATTTATACCAGAACAAACCGCTGAATATTAGCATTCCATTCACAAACCCTTTTAAACTGAACAATATGCTGTCTTATAATCCACAAGAACAGTCCTTGCACGTCTGGGACAAAGGAAATCAGTTGACCATACCTATATTGTTAAAATGAAAAGGAATCTTGGACGAACTCTACATGTACCTATTAACCATGGATAAGCTGAGGCAAATTGTTAAGAAAACCAATATGTTGTTAATAATGATTAAAAGCGTTTATGTTCTGTATGTCTTTTATTTATTTACTTATTTATTTTTTGTTATAGGACAAAGACTGAAATCATAGATCACGTAATACCGGTAGCGCCCAAACTCGATAATATTGGAGATTACTGAAAAAATCGTGTGGATTTGATGAATTATTGTAATAAAATGCAACTTGTATATTTCTTAAAACTAAGTAACAGTGTATTTCTGATCATGAATGTTGCTGTAGACAATTTATGAAACGTTTTCCGTATAAATTACAAAGAAGTAGCAAGCCCCAGTAATAAAAGGGCATGATTATCTAATGGTCTGTTATTTATTATATTACTTGATAAATAATCTATACCAGTTTCTTTTATTGTTTGTTTTTCTGCTATTAGAATGTGCGCCGTCACGGAAACGTTCAAACGGCACGTAGCAGTGAATGTGAAAGATGTTCAGAAACATTTGTTAATCATCAGCAGCGGCGAAATAAATCATTCTTTAATAGGAAACGAGGCCAGCTGTGAGAAAATGAGTTGGACGTATAAATCTGATGTAACTCTTTTCATTAGAGCAGCTAGGTAACAAGCTCTCCTCTTAAAGTAAGGTAATAAAATGAGTCTGACGTTTAAATTGGATGTAACTCTTTTTCTTAGAGCTGGTAACAAGCTCTCGCCTTTTAGTAAGGTAACAAGGCGTTTTATGATCAGTTGTGGGCCTAATTTAATTAGAAGGACAGAAGCCTGAGAAGACGCCTTCTATGCGTTCAAAAGTATGGGAAATGACAGTAGATCTCTTGCCTTTGAGGGACACCCTGAGAGTTGGTTCGAAAGTTTACCCCCTTTCTTCTCTCTCTCTCTCTCTCTCTCTCTCTCTCTCTCTCTCTCTCTCTCTCTCTCACACACACACACACACACACACACACACACATTTTGGTATGTCTGTTTTACTTAACATGATCGTTTGTCGGGTATGGGAGCCAACATTATTATCATTATTATTATTATTATAGAAAAAAGATTGACAGAAAAGTCGTGCGCAATCGGAGGAAGCCCTGACTCCCAGGGTAGCTACCACAGCGCTGCATAAATGCGTGCATCCTTGCAGAAGGAGGCGGCTCTCCTTTAGGATAACACAAAGATGTCACCCTACACTTTACGTTCACTTCGTGACAGTTTAGATTAGAGTTCAATCTGCTGATGTAACTCCGTATTAAAAAGCCACGGTATCATCGATAGAGAACCAAACGTTATTGCAACAGTGCCTGGAAGGTAGCAGTTTGAAGGTAAGTGTGGATGTGAAATTCTCTAAACACTGAATAGATGCTTATTTTGTTTGAAATAACTGTCACGCTGGCAAAAAAAAAGTGTTCTGGTTCTCCAACAGCTTTATTTCTTGAGATAAAAAAAAAAAAAAAAAAAAAAAAAAAAAAACTTGAGTACACATGTAGTAAGCGTTGTAGTGTCTCCGAACGTCTCGAATATGTAGATTGTCTAGGAACTCTCTCTGAGCAGCTATCTAATAGCTGTATAAACATTGGCTTGTATTAGAAAAACTGAGCTCCTGGATAAATGATAACTTTATAAACCCAAAACCTGTGTAATAAGTAATAAAGAATGTAAAACAATAAATGTATAAACTGACCAATATGCGTAAAGAGAGTTAGTCTATGACACTGGGAGACAGAGCGTATGAAATATCGGCTGTAAGTAACGGTGATGACACGCAATTACCCTCTACCTGGGAGGCAGATATTATAGGCTAATTTTCAGAAAGACAGAGAACCAAATGTTGTGTAAAATCAGTCTGTCGCCTTGGTAGAGGGTAACACGCGATATGTAGTCCTGATTAATTTATTAAAAGCTACTTTAAGTAATACCGAAAGGAGAAGTCATTAACTAGCAATCTTTGGATGCGTTCACAGTGAATCTATCGCACTAGCAAGGGCGCACTAACTCCACGGGGACTCGCAGAATGCAATCAGAGTAACACGGCTCCTCCTGGCGTTGAGGAGAATACAGAAATGCTGGTGATTATACGAGTGCGTTAGACGCAAGAGGGGGCGTGTCAGTCTGTTGATCTGATTGCATTCAGCTAGAGTCCCTGTGGACTTAGTACAGTACAGTATACGATATATTCATTGTGAGCGCACCCTTTGACAGGTCTTTAGAGTTGATTTGGTGCTTTTGGGCCGAGACTGACAAGTAGTCTGACAGCGGTATGTTTGCTTACAACTTTGTTTTTTGCTTATCACTACGTGATATAACTATAAATCGATCGTTTTATTTTCTATTTGAATGAGTGAAATCGTAGTTTAAGATAATCTGCCAGGGCTTTGTTGTAAACAAGACTGGATGCTTTCTTCGAAACAAATATCTAATTTGCGGAATTTTGGATTGACGTTCGTAAAAGAGTTATTGGACATTAAACATAAGATAACAAAGATTTATTCAACCCCTTATTATAGCACCAAACGGTATTTAAATAAAGAGGTTTATTAAAAGATATACGCTGTGCTTTCTTTTTTCGACGGCTGTATTATAGAATTTCACAAAAAATGATCTGTTTTTATTCACTTTTTTAACCTCTTTTCCGCTTTTCAATGTGACTTTCTTATTTACGAAAATTCCTAATTTTACATAAATAATAAATAAAGTACTTTGACAACAATCTCACAAATGTCAAATGTCAGTTTTCATGCGTCTGTGGTCTTTAACGTCATAACACGACCCTATGCACTTGTATATTGAGAGAGTAATGATTGACACTCGACTAATTCTGAAAGAAATTTAATTTTTGTCACATGAAACTCGAAGCGTAATCAGATACGATTTATTTCCAGTTTCATATGACAAAAAGAAATCGTAGATACCAATCTACTTAATAGCGTTGAAAGCGATTAATTGATTTTGCGGTTTGAAGAGGCTGGCGGGTAATTGTGCAAATGCCATAAGCAATTTCTTATTATTTGAGTAGTCAATTTTTTTGCCAAAATGTGTGTGTAAGAAGAGTAGTGTATGGTTTTCAAATCTGCAAGAGATCATTAATAGGAAAATAAATTGGGTCTTTACTTTTCATAAAACACGCAAATAATAATGATAATAATAATAATAACAACAATAATAACAGAATATTAATTTGAAGCATTTGAATATTCTATAATAATTTTAATCTTAAAGAGATGGTTAACTTCCTGTCGTAGTAAGTATTTTTCAACTTCACTACTCGACGTATAAACGAAATTCTCTGATCTGATAAACCAATCTAATTTCCTCGAAATTTTTGCAAGCAAAAATGGAAAATCTGAGATGATAACCCAATTATGATAAACCCCAGTTATAAGTTTTTCAAAGAATTACGGGGAGGAATCAATGTACATCCTAACAAAACGTTTGTGTAATGGGAAGTCTGGGAAAATTCTATAGCTGGGGACGCCATCTCGTCATACGGAGTGAAAAAAACTTAAAACAGATTTCATTATTATTCCCATAGACGTGTAAAGCAGCAATACCTTTTATATAACTTTGTTTAGATTCCATTAGCATTTATAATATGAAACTAAATATGAATACAACTGTCAGCTGACCTTAAAAGCAGTAAAATTTAATTTCCAATTACATATAGTTGTTTAGTCACCTTGCGTCTCCATATTCCCTTACAGGTGTGAGTATATGAAGCAGTGATGATGAATTTTGGAACGGTAAAAACGACGATTCTGCTGCTTTGGGTGCCAGTTTCGGTGAGTTAACAAAAGTACAATTCCCAGTGGCCTTTCTTTAAATTTTGCGTCACTTTTGGGAGATCATTTTCATAACAAAGTACTGATATTACAGCAAATAAAGGGGGTTGGGGGTAAAGTCGACGACGAATCTGCCAACAGTTGGAAATGTAAATACAGAGAACCGATCTTATTACATCAACTTGTAGCAGACTTACTTCTGATATTTCTTCTTCGATTATCCCGTTATTTCAAGTCGGTGATCATATGTAATTTCAGCTGTGTGCATTGATTAGAGAAGAGAAACCTGTTCAAAGTGGCTACTACACCCAGGACCAGAAAGCCTTGGACTGTACTCTGCTTGAAGATTGCACACCCAAAGAAAATACCGAAAATACTCAAAAAATTGGACAAAGCGCGTTCGAAAGACTTTACTTGTTGAAGGCGATTTGGGAGAAACGTCGTCAAAATTTCTTTCTGGGTTTGAATGCTAACAGCGATTTCGAGGCGGATGTTGGAAGCCCTGGTGAATTTTTATATCAAAGTGTCAGATTTGACCGGGGCACAACCTACAAGTCAAACAAGGGGAAGCGTTTCGTCTGCAACACATTCGGTGGGTGTAGACTTCCAGCCGACGTGATAACCAAGAGTAAGAAGTAAAGTCGGGTTACTGATGAAAGAAGTATCCATGGTCATTTATGGAATGTTTCTTTGACTGAAAGAAAAAATGAACATTTTTAAGTTTGGGATCCATAATTCCTTTCAAAATTAAAAAATAGTCATTGAACGGACAGTGAAGCTGCATTATGTCGGCCATACAAAGAGGAATCCGTTCGCATAAAGTTGCATATTTTGTACTGGCAATAAATCCGATGCACGGGTAGCAAAGCAAAATAAAATTGATCTTTTGCACAAAGCCATAAATGCTTTAATTTTCGTTGGCTTCATTCATAATTCTTAATTTTGCATATTTCTTCTTCCAATATCATATCCCAGCTGAACAATAGCATTGACACAAAGAAAGCACCATTACTAGTAGTATTTGTAGTCTATCGGCAAAACGTTAATAACAAAACTTTTTAAACATTGTCACCTTATTGTCATAATTTGAAAATACTGCACCAGAAAACTTTTCCAAGTTTATGCTATAATACACACATGATCGACTGGGCAGTACATGCTTCAAATAACTAATACACATTTTTTTATGAAGAACACTGTGCAAGACGGTTAAAAAGGTGTTCAATCTTTCCTATGATTTTTATTAAGCCAACAAAGGTTCTTTCTCCACGATGGCATCCTTGTCTTTATTGTCTTTAAGAGTGAAATTAGAATCCAGTTCTTGAACCGAGCTTGCGGAGGATGAGGAGGGATCGAATGACGGCACTTGCGGAAATTCTAAAAGTAAAACCATTACTTGGTTATTCATCATAATACAGTGAAGACATGCACGTTTCCAAATTAATTCACACTATTGTCATTTTAAATTAATAAAGTTGGGCTGAATTTTGCATACAACTGACAAATTTAAAAAATAACAGGTCTAAAAGTCAGAAACACGTGCACCCACGTTTTGAAGCATGAGAAGAAAAATTTTAGCCCCAATGACCCAATCTAACAATCTGTCATATTAGTCCTATCAGTGTTATTGCTTCATACCCTTTTCAAATTAAACATGTAGTATTGATTCACAACTGTCTAAAACTTGAAATACGAAAAAAAAAAAAAGACAGACAGACCTTGCTCCAATTTCAATCCTCCTAGTTGTGTTGCCAGGGCATCTTCCCCGCCATTGTCTTCCCCAGCCAATATGGCATCCAGTTCAGCTTCTAACTCACTCCTACTAATATCCAAGCTTGGATCAGCAGGGCCCTGGGCCAAGGCAAGACTGATGTCTGCATCTTTTTCGTATTCCTGAAATTATTGGAAAAATTCAACATAAATAAAATGTCGTTTATAATATCTTTCCCCTTTAAATTTGATTCAAGTGCTTTGAAGATTGTGGAATGCTCATACAGACATTATGTTGGCATAATTACATTCATTTCAATGAAGAGCAATTCATTAAAAAAAATTACTTGCATGTGTTTTTAATGAAAAACATACCTCCTGTAGCAGATCCATGATATCGTCTACCCTGCCAATGGTGAGCCCATCTTTGTCTCTCTTCACTTTCAAAGCTGACATGCCAGCTTCATAAGCTTCAACAATCTACAGCACAAAAAGTTAAATTAAACATGTAACTGATGCCAATGCATTATGTTACTTCCATAGTGGGTGAAATATCTGTGGTTATCATTTAATCAATTTGAACAACATGAACTTCTTTGTCTGAAGAGATAAATCTTGAAAAAGTGAAATGTTAGAGAAAGTGAGGCATTTAATAAACTAACTGTGTAAACCTAAGAAAACTTGTTTTCTAGAATGCGTGAAACACAGGTGTTTTAATAATTGTCATTATTATCACCAACAATTTCTGTACATGTTTGCAGTCTCCAGGAGTAAATCAGGCTACAAAACAATGAATGAGTGGGCTTTTGTCAGCACCGACCAGTTTAATTATCATCATTCTTTCACAAACATATACCTCCCTGTCATGAACGGTCTTTTGAAACTTTCATAACAAAAAACGCAAATCAATCAAATAATCAACAAGCTTATGTATAATTCTCACCATTTTGTCCGACTCGGCATCCTGTATTTTTTGCAGCAAGGCCTGCACAGTTTCCAGAGCATTTTCCTTTTTTGTTAAAGATGCCTCTATGGCTTTTTTCCTCCTTAGTGAATTCTTGGCCTATGGTATTAAAAAGCATCCAGTTTAATGCAGAACACTACATATGCAACTGTGGGACAAGCAAGTCTGTTTGAGGGAAGCAAAAATTAGAGTTAGGAAGTGTCCATATGAATTTCAGCCAAAATCAGAGAAAGAAATCTGTTTCATAAGATCTGTTCAAGATCAGCAATAATAAAAAAAAAAAAAAAAGTGAACAGTTAGGAGTCTACTGTATTTGTCCAACTTCAGGGAAAAAAGGCTCGTAAATATTAGGCAGTGTTATGACTCAAATGTCATTTTTTATAAAGACAAGCATATGACCTACACGTTTGTCAAAATGGACCTCAGGATATCACAAATTATATTCACTAGTATTATATACTTTAACATTTTATGTATCCGTGTGCACATGTATAAATGTGCATGTCAGCATACCCAAAACTTTACTTACAGAGTTCTTTAATCCTTTACTTAGGTAATATTTGGCATCCCGCACACATCTACAAAGAAAATATATCTTACAGATAATTATCATGAATAAAGTCATATTAAGAATACAATAATATAATATAAATACTCAAACACAAGACCGCTTTTTGTGGAAAAGGCTTAGACTTTAAGTGTGACAGCAGATGAAAATACAGGTTTAAACAGCCTTGTAAACAAATAATAATAATAATAATAATAATGAGGATGAGGATGAGGATCAACCCTCCCTCCTCTGGATCCTCCTCTGACATTAAGAAAATTCTCACCTCTTCACATCTTCAGCCACTCTTTCAACTTCTCCCTTAAGATGGGCTTCACTCTCTCTTAACCTGTAAAAGGCAGTATTAACTTACATGTACACTTACTCTTATATCAAGTCTTAAATGAGCCATGGAACTAAATTACATAAAAAGAAGCATAAAGTTTGGACTTAAAGAGTCTGTAGGCGAAAATTGCTCATTTGACAAACGCCACATGGTTATTTTTTTTCTGCTTCCTTTCACAAATTTGCATCCAACTGGACAGAGACACATGCAGATTTTAAACAGCAACTTTAAAGGCAGCAACTTTAAAGATCTTCTAATTGAAATGACTTAAAAGAAAGCTTTACTGTGTTTGAAACACTTCCTAGAAATCATCAGCATTACAGGAAGTATATATAAAGAAATAAGAAGAGCAAATACCTTAAAACACCCAGGTCAATTTCAGACACAGGTGAGGCAGATCTACCACCTTTCTGTATAAACTTGATTAACTACAAATATTAAAACTTAAATAACATCCTTGATTTTTCTGGAACAAATTTTTCTACACCAAAATAAGAGTTGATTTATAACTCTCTTTTGAAAATAATTGTGTAATAATTGCACTCATTAATATAAAATAAAAACAATAGCAACAAGAGATTTTACATATGAAACCGATNTAATTACTTGCATGTGTTTTTAATGAAAAACATACCTCCTGTAGCAGATCCATGATATCGTCTACCCTGCCAATGGTGAGCCCATCTTTGTCTCTCTTCACTTTCAATGCTGACATTCCAGCTTCATAAGCTTCAACAATCTACAGCACAAAAAGTTAAATTAAACATGTAACTGATGCCAATGCATTATGTTACTTCCATAGTAGGTGAAATATCTGTGGTTATCATTTAATCAATTTGAACAACATGAACTTCTTTGTCTGAAGAGATAAATCTTGAAAAAGTGAAATGTTAGAGAAAGTGAGGCATTTAATAAACTAATTGTGTAAACCTAAGAAAACTTGTTTTCTAGAATGCGTGCAACACGGGTGTTTTAATCATTGTCATTATTACCACCAACAATTTCTGTACATGTTTGCAGTCTCCAGGAGTAAATCAGGCTACAAAACAATGAATGAGTGGGCTTTTGTCAGCACCGACCAGTTTAATTATCATCATTCTTTCACAAACATATACCTCCCTGTCATGAACGGTCTTTTGAAACTTTCATAACAAAAAACGCAAATCAATCAAGTAATCAACAAGCTTATGTATAATTCTCACCATTTTGTCCGACTCGGCATCCTGTATTTTTTGCAGCAAGGCCTGCACAGTTTCCAGAGCATTTTCCTTTTTTGTTAAAGATGCCTCTATGGCTTTTTTCCTCCTTAGTGAATTCTTGGCCTATGGTATTAAAAAGCATCCAGTTTAATGCAGAACACTACATATGTGGGACAAGCAAATCTGTTTGAGTGAAGCAAAAATTAGAGTTAGGAAGTGTCCATATGAATTTCAGCCAAAATCAGAGAAAGAAATCTGTTCCATAAGATCTGTTCAAGATCAGCAATAATAATAAAAAAAACAAACAAAGTGAACAGTTAGGAGTCTACTGTATTTGTCCAACTTCAGGGAAAAAAGGCTCATAAATATTAGGCAGTGTTATGACTCAAATGTCATTTTTTATAAAGATAAGCATATGACCTACACATGTTTGTCAAAATGGACCTCAGGATATCACAAATTATATTCACTAGTATTATATACTTTAACATTTTATGTATCCATGTGCACATGTATAAATGTGCATGTCAACGCACCCAGTACTTTACTTACAGAGTTCTTTAATCCTTTACTTAGGTAATATTTGGCATCCCGCACACATCTACAAAGAAAATGTATCTTATACAGATAATTATCATGAGCAAAGTCATATTAAGAATACAATAACATAATATAAATACTCAAACACTAGACCACTTTTTGTGGAAAAGGCTTAGACTTAAGTGTGACAGCAGATGAAAATACAGGTTTAAACAGCCTTGTAAACAAATAATAATAATAATAATAATAATAATGAGGATCAACCCTCCCTCCTCTGGATCCTCCTCTGACATTAGGAAATGTCTCACCTCTTCACATCTTCAGCCACCCTTTCAACTTCTCCCTTAAGATGGGCTTCACTCTCTCTTAACCTGTAAAAGGCAGTATTAACTTACATGTACACTAACTCATCAAGTCTTAAATGAGCCATGGAACTAAATTACATAAAAAGAAGCATAAGGTTTGCACTTAAAGAGTCTATAGGCGAAAATTGCTCATTTGACAAACGCCACATGGTTATTTTTTTTCTGCTTCCTTTCACAAATTTGCATCCAACTGGACAGAGACACATGCAGATTTTAAACAGCAACTTTAAAGGCAGCAACTTTAAAGATCTTCTAATTGAAATGACTTAAAAGAAAGCTTTACTGTGTTTGAAACACTTCCTAGAAATCATCAGCATTACAGGAAGTATATAAAGAAATAAGAAGAGCAAATACCTTAAAACACCCAGGTCAATTTCAGACACAGGTGAGGCAGATCTACCACCTTTCTGTATAAACTTGATTAACTACAAATATTAAAACTTAAATAACATCCTTGATTTTTCTGGAACAATTTTTTTCTACACCAAAATAAGAGTTGATTTATAACTCTCTTTTGAAAATAATTGTGTAATAATAGCACTCATTAATATAAAATAAAAACAATAGCAACAACAGATTTTACATATGAAACCAATCAAGTTTGCACTAAAATAATATTTAAAAAGTTTTAACATCTCATTCATCAAAAATATCAACATAAATGTACATGTACTGCATAAAGAGGGTACAAAACAAGGGACCTCAATATGTGCAACATGCTTACCTTTTGTTTACTGGTAGGCTCCATGAACTGTGCCTTCTTGTCCTTAACTAACTGCAGCAAAACCAGATTAAGAGACTTGTCATCTTTACATATGTCTTCACAGAGGGTTTTTAACTCTGCCCATTCTAACAAATAATCTGTTGCTTTGTGCTGGGCTCTTTCTTGTACTTTATCTATGGTTTTATCACACAATTCCTGTAAGCAAATTTTTGGCAAATTATGACAAGGAAGAACAAGAGGTAATATGCAATATTTCATCTTATCTTTCATAATTATTAATCTATTGCGCATTCATTATACTTGTTTTTAAACAAAATTAAAATTACATGCTAGCTATTTTCTATGTTCAGTTGGGACATAATTAAGGCATTCAATTACCAAAATAGATGGCACACACATTACAGTAAAGAAAATGTCTCTTTAGCCAAGAAGTTAATCTAGCAACATTGAACTAAATACTTTATATAATCTCAAATAACACTTTGCCTCTTCACGTAAATTCATTTTAATTTTTTTCAAGATAAGTACTATACATTGGTCTTGTATAGGCTTTATCTTTTCAAATTAAAAAAAGATGAATGGACTTTGACGTTGCAGTACCTTGAGCAAATCTACCAAAATATATTCTCCATCTTTGACCAGGTTGTTGGTCCCTGTAACAGTGCCTACAGTCCACCATATTGGCTTCTTGACTAAATAGTTGACACCCCAGGAAATCCAGCCAACTTGCTGACAGCTTGCCTCGAACTCTGTTACGGATACTATCTTGCCTTGTCTGGATAATATACAGAATACAAAAATTTGCTTTTGCCAAATAATTTGCTTTGTTGAAATATAAATTTTGAATCAAATCAGTTAGAAGTTGACAAACTTAAAAAATATATATTATTTAATTTTTGAAAAACCAAGAATGGCAATTTCAGTTTTATGTAATATTCCATACTGTGAGTTTATTGAATGCAGTGGCATAAATCTCAGATACTGAGTACTTCAGCCGAGATAGTTATTGTCACTAGAAGATGTCTAAATAACTAATAATATCAAGTACTAATAATAGCAAATGTACTAGTACTGATCAGCAACAGGCCTTAGAAGACCTTCAAAGATGTCACATATATGGCTAGTGATACAGATCACAGGTTTGCTATGAAGGCTGATTATTCGGTCTTATTTAGTTAGTCTAATTTCAATCGATTTCACATTTTCCAACCTTAAAAGTTCTTGCAAAACGGTCCCCAAACACGAGGGAATTTTCTGTTTTCTCTTAAACCTGTGTGGCAAAGTTTTTGTGTCAAATGTCAACTCTCCAGCGTTTCTAAAATCTTGAAGAAGAACGTTGGACCAGAATTTCAGTTTGGAGTCCCAAGACTTCGGATTCACTTCCCTTTCTCGAAAAGGAGAATACAACACGTTGAGTCGGTCATCATCTTCAGGCCAACTAATGTTTTCTTCAACTGGGCTCTCACATCCAGTAGAAGAAGGTGATGCCGTTTGTGAGTTGTTCGTCGCCATTACTATCTCATTAATTGCTGTATATATCCACTTGCATTCTTTGGTTCTGCAAAAAGAAAGTGATCACTCAGGCTGTCCGAGCATGAATCAGGTCAGGGGAATTTTTCGAAGGACCCGCCAAAGTCAAAATCCCTTCC
The DNA here is from genome assembly GCF_001039355.2 of Lingula anatina. Next base: position 404,502 of record NW_019775580.1, read on the forward strand.
TGGGTCACTTTTTCTGCAGTTCTCGGCTGTGTACTAGGTTGAGAAGACGTAAGATCATATTAGATATCTTCTCTTTTTAAACGAGAAAAATGAATTACTAAAATATCAACAATCGTCCCACAGGAGACAAGAAAGGCCAGAAACGGAAAAGGATCTTCAGCGCGACTGACGATGATGCCATCTATCGTACAACAGAGTATGAAACCCAACAAACACAATCCCGTACAGTGCAGCAGTCGCAATTGAAGACTGCACGTGGCCCATGGTCTGTGCTTGTTTTCCCCCACCAGTCGCGAATTTAAGGTGGTACAGAAACTGGGAGTTTTAATCCTATATAGACGTTAAAGTATATAAAGGGGCTTCCATTCGTTATGCTGTCTGTCCGTGCAAATTTTGCCGCACGTGAAACAAATTTTAAACGACGAATTGTGTAGGGGTCGATAAGTGCAGAAACCGCATTTTAGGTCGGTTCATTGGGATATCGGCCCTTGACGAAATATTTAAAGGACTTATCTATGTTTACCTCTGGCTTTGTAAAGTGGCTTCAAAGTCCCTCTGCCTCCTGCACTTTTAAAGTAGGCCTACATGCTTGAAAAAGGTAGGTTCTAAGGAGCTTACCCCCCCCCCCCCCCTTCCCCGGCATCCGTTTTCGCCCGAACCAAAGTCGGGTTTAGGCAGTGTTTTGTGAAATACTTTGGTGGATAAAAACTCGAGTATACCCGATTCCACAAAACTTTTCCCATCAGATGAGTCAATAAGGGGTTGTTTGAATGCCCAGCGTTTTTATATATGGACCACAGTTACCGTCAACCAATAATTCAGTAAATACTCGTACACATTACGAATGGTAATTTTCTGTTTGAATGAATATGAATTCAAATGTACAAAAACATGAAAAATATAATAAGTACCTTTTAAGAAAATAAATTTATTGGTTAAAATATGCACAAAACGTACATAATTATCTATTAGGTTTACAGATATGTATACATTGTAATAAGAACTGCTGTAAGAACCTTTCAAATAATTCAGTTCTAGAATAGTTTTATTAGAACATAACAGGGGGCTTTATAAAAAGTGCTTTATACTTCAAAACATATATTAATCAGAAACACTGAAGCCATTGCTTCAAGAGTGACAAAGAATTCCATCACATACAAAAATACTCCAATTCCCATTAATTAAAAACATATCTTGACATTAATAAACACATAATATACACAATAATTTCCATACATATAAAATAAGTCAAGTTCATAACCTTCTCTTTTTTTCAATATGTACAAAGCCATCAAAGGTAGACTTTTAAAAATGCTCAACTGTCACTTACAAACCCAGGATTTCAGTAAGGGTGTTGGTGGTGGAGGTGTGCATGCACACATATATGAAATATTTCCTTTTTTCTTCTGCCAAACAAAACCAGAACTTTTTTCTGAATTAAACATAAGAAAAATCTACAAAAAGTAGGGCACAGGGATGAAATACTGCTTGCCTTTGTCTTGTTTAATTAGTTACAGAAGAGAGAAGGATGTATCTCTAAAGCTAAAGCAGTAGGGGTAACATGGCCCACTATGCCTCCCACCTCATGAATCTGCCATTGCTGATTTCCTAGTCCATTGCTCCAATATACATATGTATATTTACACCACACCAGTCAGTGACAAGTCATTCATTTCCTGTATGCTATTCATCTCTTCTGTGATGTCTGAAGAGAACTCCTCCATGGCCTCATCATGATACCTTAGACCAGATGGTGTGTACACCATGTCCTCTTCATTTTCCCACTGGTCTTCCACATCGCTGTCATCAGAATAATCCCTTGGATCAATAACTCCATACTGCAGCAGCATTATACAGTCCTAAAATACAACAGGACGGCTTATATTCTAATATTAGATGAATTGAGGCAGACTGGATGACATTTCTATATATAATTTAGTATCCCTTATTATTCATTAATTATTATTTGCTTTTAATATTCTTTATTTGTTAAGTTAAAACATTAACTCTATTTTAACTATCTCACTGTCATTGTGGATAATTAATTAAAAAATAAATGCTATAAACCAACATGAAAAATGAAACTAATAATCAGTCCTCACCTCTCCATCATAAAATTGTTCTCTGATATACTGCAGTGTGGAACTCTTGTCTACTATGGAAGCATCACAAAATATGTTCACCTGAAAATTTAAATTCAGCAGGTATAAAAATTATCAACATTTTTTATTTTCTGTTAAAAAACATTTACTTAATACTGAGTCCATAAAAATGAAATTATCAGTTTAATACACAATAGAAAAGTTGATTTATAACACCCGGAAAAGAAAGTAAATGTTACACGCAACATGGAAGAACCAGATGAACCATCTGTACTAAAGAGAGATGAAGAAAAAAGAGAGATACCCACCTCAAATGTTTTGTCCAAATTCATGGTCTTGTGAATAAAATTTTGAAGATTCTCAATAGTTGCCTTGGCCTCAACTCTTATGTAGTTCTTCACAACTGGCTGTTAAGAAATAACAAAATTTCATGATATGGTCATTGACGGATTTCAACACAATCTGACTTGACTAAAATCTAAATAATCTCCAATTAAAAGACCTTAACAAGATAACTAACGAATGAATTAATAAAGGAAAAGATTCATTTTGGGTATTTTTTAAATTTTCACTCAAATATGGATAACTTACCTCAAAGTCATAATTTTCCAAACCTTCTGATGCACTACAACAACATACAACAGAATATATATGGATGTTGAAAAAAATGATATTCTTTATGTTAATTTGAATACTAAATCTAAATGGAAAAATATTTATACACAGTCTACCGAAGGTGGACTTTGTAAAATATTTCAATTTTAACCTAAGTCGAAACTTTAACAAATGCTGAAAATAATTAACTTTGTTGGTCAAAAAAGGCATATGTTAGATTTAACTTCCAATAATTTAACCATAAAACATTTATTAAAAGTCAATGTGTGCAAAGAATAAAAAACAGTCTGTAGGTAAAGGCAAAACTGAAAAGAGTCACTGACACAGCATGAACCTTGAGTAATATCTCACCCTACATATTCCAGAACTACAGACGCTAGTGGGTCAGGCTGAATGAGCACTTTTTTCTTCTTTCTGGGACTTTTACCCAGCATAGGCACTTGCACAGGTTTTTCTTAAAGATAGAAAAGGAATGAACAGTATTTTAATTTAAGTTCTATACAACATATAACAGGTGAACAAGATGATTACCACCTTAATTTTGATAACAGTTTTATAAAACACAGTATGGCTGCATGATCAAATGAGGAAATGAATGCACATGACAAAAATTCTGTGGAAAACCAAAAACCATTCTCCATATCGTGTAATGCCTCACCTCCCGTTTTATTCTGGTATTCTTTCCAAAATAATTTTCTCCTTTTCTGTTCATCTGTAAAGAACAGTAAATTCCTCTACTAAAACACTTCATTCTAACATGATATTCAATACGCGAAACAAGTAAATTTTTCTTGATATCTACCTACTTCTATTATCATATGTACATTTACTAAAGTCCTCAGAAGCTCTGTCTGAGACTGAACACTTGGCAATTTTGTTTCTGTCCTTCGCTTTTAAACTCTTTTTTAATGAACATCAACAAAATCTGGGACCACTACAGGTTACAGTTTGAAAGTAAACTGCAAAACTTACTTTTATAAATGTTTGGGAGTAATTTGAAAACAATGTCCTGTTTCTGACTGTCCAGTCTGAAATAAAAGAACAGGAGTCACACTATATTAATTCTCTGTATATCAAAGACCCTTGCTAATGAAATAAATTATTTATTACTGCTCTATCAAAAATCAATTAAATTTATTTATAAGTAAGCAAAGGTTATACACCATTTTCAAACTGTATTATAAACTTAACATGTTGTCTAATATTTTTAAACCATGTACTAACTTGCAGTGTAACAGGGGGAGAGTGGGGTGAATCTGGAGATTACATGTGGGGCAGTTTAGATAGAACTGACCATGGCGCACAATACATGACTTGCAAACTGAAATAGAAGATGCAGTTATAAGAATGACATTGAGGAAAGGTTATTTCTGAATACAGCCCAATATTGGGCCAATCATACATGACTTTTGTAAGTAAATGCTTTCAACGTTTGCATAATAAATAAGTCTTTTTAAAGTAAAAACTTTAACTTAGAAACCAGAAACCAGGAAGATTTCAAAATAACTTAGAGGCTGTTAAATGGAAGAAAGCATATATGGAGACATTCATTTAAGTGACATACTTACAAGAATGCAAGCACTCAGTTATAGTTGTAGCATCAATGAGGTATCCTTTGCATATACCACAAGTCAGAAAAGGATTCAACTCATTCAGATGGACCAACTGAGCATTCTTATCAGAAGCTGAAAAGCAAAAGAAAATGTACGTGTTATAAATAAATCAATGGCAAATAATAATGGAGACCATAATGTGATAGTTACTTTTTTACAAATATGGGAAGATCTTGTTAACTTATATGGTATTTAATAATTTTCAAAAAAATTCTCATTAAAGCTTTAATCATATTTATGCAAAAGAAATTCATAAAATAATTCAAATGAATTTCTTATGTTGCGTTATTATACCAGTATCTTTATCTACATCTGCCAAAACTTTCATATCCTGTACTCAGATTACAGTGTTATTTTACCTCTTGTACCCCCTGCCATCCTAATAGAAAGTCTAGTTCACTTCATTTTGTTGTGGCCCTGAAATTTTGACAACCTGAGATAAATCAATAAGTTAAGCATAGACAGAGTCATGTACAGAGCAAGCATTCCCTTCACACTGCTACTAGTACATGTTTTGTATCCAGTACATCTTATACCAGCCTATGGGACAAACGATACATACTTGTAGCGTTTGTCCTAATACCATTCAAGCTGCACAAAGATGGAAAGTAGTCAGACATAACAACGAAAGAATAAAAAAATTACCATGATTATATTATACATTACAAGCACAAAATCAATTATTAGCAATGCTAAGAGTAGTGTGAATCTACACTACTATTAATAGTTCTGTGTTACATTTACATTGCAACCATCCACGCCATTCACATTGAGGGCACACTTAATTATCATTACGCAGCTTAGATCTGGGCGTTAGGCATTATTTGACAAAAAACATATGGCTGTTAATTACTGTGTCTTACAATACCTATTCAAAGTTTAGTTAAAATAAATAACTGGTTGGGTTTGTTCACAAGAACCAACACGCTAAAGTTTACATGCCATGCTTACCGCCTTGTTTTCCCGAAGTTTGGCTATTCATACGTATCGTGTGAAGCCATTTTTGATTGGACTATTCCACAACAAAAGTCACGTGAGCATAGGTATTGTCCAATGCAAGGAGATGTCTTATACGAGATTTTCAAAATCACTACAGTCAATAAAATTTTAATCGATATTTTAAGACATTTAGGTTGTGTAAACCATTTAATGCTATGATAATTTTTACCATTTTGTTTATTAGATTATTAATAATAACAAATGTTTTTATTTGTTTTGAAGAGTTGGCCTTTGTAAATTGATCATTCCTACTTTTACTTTATCCACTGTAGTGGCCAGACAAGATGGTGGTAAGTGTGGTCCACGTGCAGCTCAGTAGATAACGCATACTCAAATTTATGTTCAAGAAGTTGACGAATTAAAGATACTGCTAGTTAGAATGGGTGGTTTGTGTAAAGTGTGATGATACTCCTGTTTTATTCATCTTGTGATCTATGCCTTTTGATTAGGTCCAAATTTACATCTGAAGGTCGAGCATGTGCGTTGTCCTTTGCCGAAGCCAAAAATTAAAAACCTGTTCACATGATCATACATCTGGATCTCAGTAATAGTACACTGCATTTCTATGATGCCGCTTGTAAATTTTATTTTTGAGAATCAAGAGTTTTTGCGATCTACTGCAGTACTGCACGATTTCACTGTATTCAGTTGAAAGGTGGACAACAAACACGGGATGTTTATTGTTGTGGGGGGGGGGGGGGATTCAATACGAAATTATTTGATCAACACATCTTTTCTGAATAGATTTTATGCACAGTCAACTTAAAAAGCTACCAGATTGGCTCCTGTATATGTAGGTGGTATGAAAGATTTGAAGAACTGCCTACAAAATTACTTACAGTATTTTGTTCTGGGGTTGTGTATAATTTTGAAATAGGGTTGTGATTGTTTCAGGGGCATCAGCACAGAGAATATGAATAGGAAAGGAAAATACATGCCACATGAATCCCCCTATACACACTGCAAACATTGTTTATAATTCATAACAGAATTTTAGAATTTAACAGACATATGAGCTTTTTCTGCGGAAAAGGGGAATTCCGCATTTTTTAATTCAATTCTGATGGTTCTAAAGATTCGTCAAGGTTAGGTGTTGGGTCCCAGGATAAATGTTCAGAGTTTCTTTTTTTTATAAACCTAGGCTCATGTCTGATTTAAAGATCCCCTGCATTTGCACAAGAATTGATTATTTCATTTCTAGGCCCAAACACTCCATGTGCTCTTTGAGCATGCCTCTGGGTATGGACTGTTCAGAGTGGCAGAGTTTGAAGAGGTGGGGATGATGATTCCCCAAGTGGAACAAAGTGTCACAGACCTCAGTCGCTTCAATTCCATCGTTAAACTAGTAGCATTCTCACCATTCAAGAGTGGACACAACGCTTTGGACAACATAAACAGTATATCTGAAGGTATGTTGTGCAAGCACATCATTTGCACTTTTTTCCATTTTTTATGTAAAATTTTACATCCTGAAGTTCCAGGTATATTAAAACATACTTGTAGGTAACTGTGTTTGCTTTGGCAGTTACTATTATATTAATTGCAGTCTTTCAGAGTGAATTTATTTTTGTAATGATGCAAGCATTGCCAAACAAAGTCTTCCTGTTTATCATGCAAGTATTGTCCAAAACATGTTCTTTTCTTTTATATAGATAAAATTTATCATTGGTGAAGGTACTCTTCAAAATGGTGTTGTCAGATATATATTCTGTGTATTCCACATTTCAGGCGTACTTCATGATGATTTACACCTATTCCTTGAGACAAACTTTCCAAAGCCTGGCAAGAAGGAGAAGTGCATTCTGGGAGTTGGGGATTCCAAGATAGGAGCAGCTATCCAAGAACAGCTAGGCATCAGCTGCCAGCACACTGGGGTAGTGCCGGAAATTATTAGAGGTATAGTGAACATGAATGAAGATATTTGTACTAATAATATTATAATTTTCTGTGGTTCCTGGGCCTGGCATTTAGCTTCATAAATCTGCAGTTTATTACAGTTTTGTTCACAGGGCCATATGTTGGCCACTTGGGGCTGAGATTGTGATAAGATGCAGGATGAGGGAAGCTGGAGGAAGGTTGAGGGTACAGGTGACATACAAAAGCATGACATAATTGACCTAACTTTTGCATTTTTAAGAGAAATTATTAAAACATTTTTTTACTCCAAACTGGTTTATTTCTGCATAGAAAAATTTTACGTAGTGAAAATAGGTAGCTTCACTTTGTAGTTTTTTTCAGGTCACCTCCTTATGTAATGTGGTTATTGCAATTTTAAATTAATATTAAAAGATTCATAAATATTTTTTCTTTATTTTTCATGTTACCTGTTATTATTAGCTTTCATTTAAACTAAAGTTTTTCAAAGCAGAATTGATGGATCATGAATTAATGGATGATTAACCATGGAAGTTAAGCCGGTAATGTCGTAGTAGAACATTTTGCTTTCATTTATCTTAATACCTTATGTTGTCATTATGGTTTTATTGTTCAGGCATCAGAGTTCACTTTCACAACATGGTGAAAGGACTGACAGCCACCTCCTCCCTGAAAGCCCAGCTTGGTCTGGGCCATAGCTACTCCAGAGCTAAAGTGAAGTTCAATGTGAACAGACAGGACAACATGATTATACAGAGTATTTGCTTGCTGGATCAGCTGGACAAAGATATCAACACATTTTCAATGAGAATAAGGTTAGTTTTTGGATTTTAAAAAAAGTCTTTGTTGGAGAGTTGCAGAATGAAAAGATATTTTAATGAATGTCTGTTTTAAAAGTGTGTTGCTTTTTGCAAAGTATGCTGTTTTTTTTACCAGAACTGGCTTCTTGTAATTAAAGATTTGGTAACATATTGATAAACAATGCACTGACTTCAAATATATGGCAATGAAGTCTTTTTGTCTGCGATCATGCATCAGTTGGCCACTCTGTTTCTTCATACAGTTAACTTTGCTTCAATTTTGATTCATTAATAATTTCCAGAGAATGGTATTCCTACCATTTCCCAGAGCTGGTGAAGATTGTGAATGACAACTACATGTTTGCCCGTGTGGCCAAGTACATCAAGAACAGGAAGGAGTTCACAGAAGATATGGTCGAGGGCCTAGAGGAGATTGTTATGGATGCTGCCAAGGCAAAGGCCATAATAGATGCCAGCAAGTCCTCAATGGGTGAGTGTTATCGGACATTTAGGAAACTCTCCAAGGCCATTGTTTATTCATTTTAAATTGATTGATTCATAGCTTGGTTGGTAGCATTTAAGCTCTTACATACCATTGTTAAATGATTAATGGAATGGATTGCAGGTGATATATATATATATATATATATATATATATATATATATATATATATATATATATATATATATATATATATATATATATATATATATATATATATATATATATATATATCAGAGAATTACATTAGAACAATTGGAAAAGCTTGGTTTATTTGTCATATACAATTTGTAATTACCTTTCAGGAATGGACATCTCCCCTATTGACCTGATCAACATACAGAGATTTGCGGACCGTGTCATAGCGCTGGCTGACTACAGGAAGAGTTTGTTTGAATACCTGCAAAGCAAGATGCACGCAGTTGCCCCCAACCTGGCAGCTCTCATTGGAGAGCAGGTAAGGCACATCATGACAGATAGAAAAGAGTAGTCGAAGAAGTTAAGAGAACAGAAAGTTTGAAGTTTAGGCTCACGTTGGCATATTGACTTATCTAGATATCTGTTTACTCAAAAATTTAAATTTTGGCCAAAGTTTTTTAGTTGTTTGCCAAAAGCAATTTCTCACAGGCAAAGGGTCCAATATTGCTTTGGTGAAGCTTTTAGTTACTGTTTCTTTTCAACTAGGTTGGAGCTCGGCTCATCTCGCACGCTGGCAGTCTTACCAGCCTGGCCAAGTACCCTGCCTCCACTGTACAGATCCTGGGAGCCGAGAAAGCACTCTTCAGGTATGTAACATCTTATTTGTTAACTTCACAGTCAATTTTTTTTTTTTTTCGATTGTTAATTGAAACCATCTGGTCAGTAGTTTTTTGTTATGTTTCAGTCATTGCATTACCAGAAAGAGATGTCTTTCCAGTTTGTTACCATCTAAGTAACAATTAAGCAGTAATTTTTTGGTTGTGAATTAAAACCATCTGTCCAGCATGGCGTTAACACATAAGAATCACTGAAATACCAGAAAGATAAATCTTTCTTTTGATGAATGATGTACAGTCAGCTAAACACTTATGACTTGCATGTCGTACAACTCTGGACTCTTTTGAGGTTGAGGAATTTTCACGTTTCATATCCAGCATTTTACTTTTTCTCAGAGCCCTGAAAACAAGAGGCAACACACCTAAATATGGCTTGATATTCCATTCAACATTCATTGGGCGAGCTGGGGCCAAGAACAAAGGCAGGATCTCCAGATACCTGGCCAACAAGTGCTCTATTGCATCCAGACTAGACTGCTTCTCTGGTATGTGGCAGGTTGAGTTCTCAAACACGTTTTTTTAAGTTTTTGACTTTAGGCAGCCCCAAGCAATTTCTTTCTACTTTTTTATTATTACACAAAATCACATTTTTTCCTTTAAATTCTCAGTTTGCGATAATGTGCATTTAATTTCATTCCATAATTATTTCGAATTCATGGTAATTATTTATCAAATAAAAGACATTGGAGAGGGTATTAATCCAATATTCATAACCAAGGGAAAATTGTCAAGGTTTTTACCACTGCAGGTGTGTAGGTGGCAGATTTAAACTCCAGTGTTTTAACATTTGTAAATTGAGGCCACTCCCACCACAGGGTCTGGTATGTCCAGACCTGCAGCTGGTTTATCAGTTTCATATCTGTATGATAGTTTAAAGGGATAACAACACTTTGTAAATTGTATGAGATCTATATTTCACAGTAAAACCATTGTAGACAATTAATAGAAATACATTATATTTTGTTTTACCACAAAAACGGCAGTTAAAGCAATTTTTTATGAAATCTGTGCTTGCCATCGGACCATGTGACCTCCATAGATGGCTATACTCTATAATAATCTCCTAAGAGATTATTACAAAAAAAAAACCTTTTTAGAAAAAAAAACAGGGACTAACTTTGAATGTAGAAATGGATTCATTAACCATTGGTAAGTATGGGAAAATTGTAGTTTACCTCAGGATAATTCATTTTTTGGCCTAAATGAAGAGTTGTTATCCCTTTAAAATAGAGAGAAGGGCAGAATACAAAGTGGTTGTTCATTGAAAATTAATTGTGTTTATTTGTCTATTTTTCAGAGGTTCCAACATCAGTGTTTGGTGATCACTTAAGAGAGCAGGTAGAAGACAGACTAAAATTCTACGAAACTGGAGATGCACCCAAGAAGAACATTGATGTCATGAAAGTGGCAATAGAAGAGGTAAACTTAATCTTGTGGTAAAAACAAACGGAATAAAGAAGTAGTGCTATTGTTTATATTGCACGTTGTTGTTGGAATAGTTTGTCAAAGCCTTTAATTAAATTTCTATGTAACAGTTATGATAGTGAAATAATACTTCCCTTTTGTTCCCCTCTTTACTTCTTACTAAAATTATTTCCCAAAGAATTAAAGCTCCTGGTCAAGACTCAAAATTGTACAAGCTTAACAAGTCTGGCATATGATGTTCATGTAATTCTTTATTGGTGGTAAACGGGGAAGCTGTACCCCCTGTCTATGATAGAGTTATTTCTGGTCATCAGACACCAGATGGGAATGGAAAGTTACAGCTACCAACAGTAAACAGACTTGTGTTCTAGACAGGGACATTGATTGACAGTTATATGTAATCAGAAAGCTTTCTCTCTACATAAAATCATTACTTCTGTGATAACCTATTTAATGATCATCTTCCATAGGCAAAAGAGGCTTCGGCAAAGGCCCTGAAGAAAGAAAGGAAGAAGAAAAAGAAAGAAAAGAAGGAGAAGAAACGACTGTCTGAAGCAGGAAACACCACGACGGAACTAGATGACAGCGCAGTTGCTGAGGAGCCTCAGTCTGAGAAAAAGAAGAAAAAGAAAAAGCAGACAGAGGAAACCGTTACTAATGATCAGTCGGTTGCCATGGAAACTGAGGAAACTCCAAAAGAGAAGAAGAAAAAGAAAAAGAGATCTATTGCTGAAATGGAAAGCCCTGGGGAGGCAGATGTTTCAGCTGCTATGGAAACTGATGAAACTCCTAAGAAAAAGAAGAAGAAGAAAAAGAAGGATGGCGACTAAATTTAAAAGACATGTCATTACAGTACCTATAGGGTGAGTTACCAGTGAAACTTTCATTCTATGTAGATACATTCACCTCCGGGGTACTCTTGCTCAATGCAATCAGATGAAACAGATAAACATTCAGCCTCCTCCGAGAATGTTGGAAACGAGTAGGCGTGTTAATCTGGGTGCATTCAGTGAGATTCCACACCGAGTTAAATCAATCTACATAGAGCAATAGTTTTATTGGGAAGGTGCCCATTGTGGTGAAAAAGCAAAATTTGCAGACTTAAAACATTCACAGAACTTTCAACAAACTGCTGAAGGAAGACTAGGAAGACCTAGAAAGTGAACATAACATATACATATATAATAACATATATATGCAGATATGATTTGAGATAGAACAGTCAGAGGAATCTGATATATGCTAAACATCCCCGGGTTATAAATGAAAAAAAAAATAAGGATGGGAGCGATTATATGTTTAAACATTCAACATTATATGTTGAAAGGCAGAAGTCTCAACAAGTGTTTTATCAAGCAACAATTTTTGTTCCAAAAGGCAAAGTGCTACACAGATGCATTTGTATTGTAAACAACTCAATTTTTAAGAGCACATATGGAATAGTATAGAATTGTAAGAGAGCAGTGTCTTGGAAGATTGAATTAAATAGTATTTTAGACAGTATTTGTGTTCTTTGGTTGTGATAGTATATTCTATAAAGTCTTTTTGTCTAAGGACACATGGCAGTGCAGACAAATGCCCATTTGCTGTACAGAATAGTTTTTTAGCACCACTGGCAAATTTTAAATGGTACAAAGGTGCAATGTTTCCCAGCTCTGATATTTAATTGGCAGCACCTATCCCATTTGGTCCAACTGCTGTATCAGTACAGGTATCTCTTGTTTAGATATTGGCATTTTAAAGGTGTGACTTTGAATTTCCATGGGCATGACGAACTTTGCTAGTCACATTTTCTATATATTCATGTTACCTGCAGTTCATAATTAAAGATTGGTGGTGATTATGCTGCTATGTAATATTGCATCAAAATTGAAGAAAACCCTATTTTGAAGTTATATGTAGTCATAGTTTTGCCATGTAGTGACCATTAAAGTAAAACCATGTAACAGCTTCTGATATGTTAATTTTTCTGGAATTTTTGTGAAATTTGAATTTTCCACATACTTGCATTTTCACGATGTTACTTTGAACTTCCATAGGCTTGAAGACCATTGGTAGTTACATTTTCTGTTTATTCATGATACTTCTATTTTATTAAAAATTGATGGTCTTTATGCTGTTAAACATTATGTAATATTGCATCAAAATTGAAACCCCTATTTTGAGCACTGCCGCCATTATGACCATTCAAAGTTACTGAAAAAGATTCATAGGACTGACAGCTTGAGTTGGAAAATCAGTCTGATTGCGTTTTTTTCTGGAAGCAATATGCAGTTTTTCACATTTTAGCATTTTCAATGTGACCTTATCATTGTCTGTACATAAAGAGGGGATTCATAGCCGCACGGTTGGGGATGCAAAAATGAAGTCAAAGGTAAACCTGTACCGAGGTCGAGAATCAGCTTGATGGGCTTATTTTTTCAAAAGTTAAAAAAGATTCCCCCCCCCCCCACCCACCCTTTAAAATTGCTTGCTATGGGCACGTTGTCGCGTTTAGATGTTTTTCAATATACGTCCTTGGTCTACTTCTATGGTTTTACTCACTTCTTCACTTCTTTCTTTTTCCCCTCCCTTCTTTTTGTTTTTAAGCTTCTTTCTCTTGCCTTTTGGAGGCATATGAGAAGCTGAATTGAGCAAAATTAAAAATATTTGAAAATTGTTGTACACGTTGCACAATCGACGTTCATTGTCGAGACACGAGCGTGCGTCGTGAGCACGCCTTATATAATCCAGGCGTGGGGGTGATGCACGTGCGACGTATTACCGGTGTGCTTTCGACATTGTTCGTTAGCCGAGAGGGGGTGCGCCGTACTCAACACACAAAGGGCACTTACTCCTTCATTGTTTGCGTCGTGCGTCTTGGACCACGCACGTCTCACTTGCGTACTCTTTGCGAGGGGAGCAAGTTACGAAATTTCGTAAGAAGGACTTGCGCGTGACGCGAGATTCTGTGCAAAATTTGTACACAAACAGCCCGTAAGAGCCAGTACGGCCGGTTGTGCCCGAGGCTTTAGCTAGAGCGTGAACTACTCTCTGACCACAAGGTGCGCTAGCAGTCTGTTACAAAATTATTTCATGGCATACTTTATATACTATATTAGAAGCTATTAGAAGCATCAGAGGGCAAGGGTGAACTTGGTGAATAGCTTCAGAGTGCGTCGGCAACCACCCTGAGCTTCAGAGCTAACTTGACACTAACCTTTTCACTGTAGCTGACACGATGGAGATAGGCTACAGTGAAAAGGTTAGTGTCAAGTTAGCTCTGAAGCTCAGGGTGGTTGGCAACAGAACGAAACACTAATGTAGCGTGTGAACAACACGCTATCTGATTACTGCATGTGAATTTCAGTTTAATGCGTGTAGATGCTGAAGTTTCTTTCTTTCAAATAATATTTTCTTCTTACAGTAAACTTGAATTCAAGGTGAGGAATGTGAATAAATATTCTGATGTATTACTATACCTTTTTATGTACAGACACATCTGCCGTCACCTGCGTCTGTCGTCGCCGTCATCGCCGTGCACTTTCACCAGCGATAATACGATAAGTGGAAAACCGTTTTACCTTTTGACTTGAAACTTACAGAACTGATGAATATTCATAATACGCAGGTCGAATTCGAAAATCAGCATGATCGGGCCATTTTTCCATTTTCCATTTTTTTGGCTTTTTTCAGCATCTATGCAACACCGATAACACGATAAGTGGTAAACTGTTTTACCTTTTGGCTTGAAACTAACAGAACTGATGAATATTCATCAAACGCAGGCCACCCTTACGACATTTAGATCTAATTCTTTGTACGCGAAGTTCATTGATTATTTTTCATCCCAGAAAGGCACAGTAGTGCCATGTTTAGTTATTTATGTCAAATATTAGTGACACTTACGATTGCGGCGCGGCAAGTAACAAAAGTCAGCAGAATTTATCCAAGGATTATTTTCAAAAAGTTCTGTCTAACTGCAAACGTCTATTGAACAGCAAATCATACTGAACCACCATTGGAACTATTGAGTTAGTACTACCTGCATTTCTCAACATTTTGTAGCTCTTTTTTAAAATGAAAATTGTTTTCAAATCGCAAAAATTAGATTTATTCCTTCGGATGAAGCATTGTACATTTGAATGGCAGGATCGCATCATTGTTGAATGCAATAATAGCGATTACAGAGCAAGTTTCGAACGAGAGAAAAAGAAGAAAAGGGAGATCGAGAGAGCGAGATTGTAGGAAAATATCTTTTTAACACTAAGTTTTCTTACATGAGTATTATAATCTAATAATATGAATTCACAGTTACAAAATTAAATAAATTTGCATATAATGTAGAAAACAACCATCCACATGCCACGACCAGTCATTACTTTAAGCACCTAACTACAGGCATAAATCAAGGCACAAAAATATTCCCTCCATCCAAGAACGTGAAAGCACACCAGCCATTTTTTTTCAAAAATAACGCTTATTCGTGGTATAAGGCTCCATAAACTAAGGTTTCGTTTCTTCAAAATCAAGATTCACTAAAACATTACCTAGAGTACGTATTAAGCGTCAGGGTGCCCTGCACCCGCTAACCGCACTGAAATCTTTTTTTGTTGGAAGACACAGAGCGCATTGTGATTTGCTGGGATCCCAACTACCACAATCAATGCCGTTAAGAGCCCCAACTATCGCAAGCACCGTCATTAAGCAGTTAAAGTCAGACGAAAGCAGCGACACTTCAACTGGGCTGCACATGGGCCCGTATCGAAAATGATCGTTTTTCACACGTCATGTTTTTCTCCTGAAAGTCCACAACGTCACCTATGTCAATGTCCTCCTCGTAAACATCTGCAAGGATGGTCGAGTGCAAATCCTCATCCACGCCCTGGTCTTTCTTCGCCGTGGCAACAGCACCGTGGATGTTGTATACAGAATGGAAGATCCCGAGGATATCTCCTGGTTTTACTTGAATTCTCTCTGAGGGATCTATGGGGACGACTTGATGGCCGTCCACTGAGTCACTAGGTGGGAGCTCCGTGTAGCCGACCAGCATGTAACAGTGCGGTCCGTTCTCCGCTACGCGGCGCCATACGCAGGCATAAGGAGTTATGACACTGTCTCTACGGAAATACTCCCAGCTTAGGATGGTCCCCTCGCAAGGGAAAATGTAGCTGAGTAGTACGTACGCCTTGTTTTCCCCAGCCTCTGGGAGGAATTCTGCTTTCCTCCCTACTACGACCTTCTTCTCTGAAATGTGAAAGTGAAATCGGTTACGTCGTTAAAATGCTTAAGGCATTAACAACCGATAGAAAACACCTTCGATATCTCTTTATATATCAACATTTCAATGTCAAATTTAAATCCTGTTTTTATCGACTAACTAAAATTGGCATATATCGCTAAAACGTTTTTGAACGGTAACAGTATCCAATTACTGCATTTTCTCTGGAAAACGAAATGCAAATGATAAAAACGTTGCACTTTTCCATCAAACGTGTACAAATTTTTGTGGAGCCAATCCATATATGCACACTTAACGTAGAAAAGAAATATCAAAACGTCCAAAAAGATCTTTTTCAACTATAATCAATTGCAATGGCGCCTGAAGTTAAGTGCACGCAATTTTCCGTCGATATCGCCCGTCTAATGTGGTGCTTTTCTTTCAGATCCTCCGCTACCCGGAGACTTAACTCGACTCAGATTCCTTTGCTTGTTAGCATTCTAGTCATTTGTTCAGAAGCGGTGGAGTTACATTTATAAGTCTCTCTGCCCACTAGGAAGAACGCAAAACGACCGTTCGCGTACTGTTAAGTAGTAACCGTAGACCTAACTAATATGTAAAGCTGGTATAATTATGCCACACCTGACTAAATTAAAATCAGACACATAAATTCTTAAGGCAGAATCTCTGACTTGCAACTTAATTATGGGCGGGACAACGAAGGGATAAGATTTGGTCCCTATGGTTAGAAATTGTGTCGAACCTAGTTAAATCGCCACAATATTTGATTGCAAACGGCCCATAAAATGAAAATAGTCACGTTTGAACAAACAGAGGACGAGTCTAAACTGGCCTGTATCAATGATAGGCTTTTTACCATCCGGCCGAAACGCCATGAAATTGTTAAAAGTACAGATACGGCTGCCCAAAACTCTTGAGCAATTAGGTATAATTGAACTCTAATGCACAACAACAGTGCAGTCGGGATGTTCTAGCTGTACTCTAGGGAAGGAAGCTTTTGCAACATGCAATAGATGTTCAATACCAAGGCGTACGATAACCACTATCATAAGCATGGCAATTATTGTCAACAAATGACGGCAATTTCAAAAAAAAAATCTTTTATATGGTTAGGTGAAAAAAAAACATTTGTCAGTTGTAAGACAAGTGTTGGTTGAACATACATCATATATAGCCTCATAAAACTCTTCCAGGAAAAAGGGGGTTATCACAACAGCGTCATAAATACAGCCTCCTTATTTCGGGATGCATAATTGGCTTCCATTTGCGCAAACTGATCAGCCTTTAGGTGAAACCCTTCCCAATAACCTTTTTTTCTTCCTAAATGTGTTTTCGGCGTTACCTAAAGGCCATCATGTGTGTATATGTACAAGTCCATTAATCTACAGATTGATAAGAATATGCCTGGATCGTGTCATAGAACCACTCAAGGCTTATTTCTTCGGCCTTATAAAACAAAAGCCCAATGTTAGAGCTACTTAAATTTTCTCTATACCGCCCACCCTGAGTGCAGCGGTACTCACGGTTTCTCCGGGGTTTTGTCAGTATTCCACTCCTGTTACTGCGAGTGCTTTGCTACTATATCTTCAGGGTGCACTTTCCAATACCCAGCACGAAAATCGATGGCAATAACACTGGGGAAAGAATGGCTGAAGAATCATAACAGCAGGAAACCACTCCAGTAAATCATGCATAGCAACAATCAAATAGCGACAAAAACAAAGTGGATACAAGAACATCCTACTCTAAACAACGGTGGTAATGAACGACGCGCTAGCTACCTATTGTGCCTTCTTTTTCAATAAAAATGTCTTCAGTGAAAAGCTTTTTATATCCCGATCAACCCATTATGGAATTTCATCTATACAGGACAAAATAAGAGAACATACACGTATACATACATGTATATGAATTCCTTGGGCATAACATTTATTAAAGAGTTTGTTGTTGAAATAGAGCAACCGTATTGCCTAGAATTAGGACATAACTGAGGTTGGACACCTGGCCCGATGATCGATTATGACAGCTCTTTTTAAGTCTTGCCACTGGGTCTTACTCGGTGTGGTCAATATATGCGTAATATCTCCAGTTAAATTCAGATATGTTTAATATCTCCAGGCAGCTATCTAGTAATCATTATTTATCTGAGTCCACAATAGCTTTAACGACGTTGGGGGGGGGGGGGGTAATTTGTTCCCGTGAAAACAATTTCTTGTGGGCGTTGGGGAGGGGGATAATTTGTTCCCGTGAAGACAATTTCGTGTGGGCGTCATTTCTATTATGTTTCTGTTTTCTTATATTTATATTTATATACTGTAAAAGGCATTTTGAGGTCGGTGCAGAGGAAGTTGAACGTGATTAGAGACAGCATTAAATGGCAGTGATGAAATATAGTGACCCCATTGGATGTGTAAGTCATAGCCTCACTTCCTCTGCCTCCTAAGTTTAGCATCCGTAAAGTTCACCCTTTTAAATTAGCTTACTCTGGAACAATTAGGGAGAGCAGGCTTCAAATAAACTGATCAAAGCTAGAGCTGATGGTTTAGACCTTTTTCTCTCTGTGGTCTCCAGATAAAGTATATGCTATCGGACCTACTTCTAAAAACGTGATGAATACCAAATCTTTACCTCTATCAGCATTCGGTTTGGTAAGGTAATATGTGCAAGGGTTACGTTACTAGCGTTCTTTACTGCGTTTAGACAGCGGGAATGGGAACGAAATTGCTTTATTACCAACGCATCCATCAACCCACTTTCCTCCCACTTTTTAGCAGTTGCTATGCCCGACGTTTGATAACTTTTTTACTTTTAACCTACTTATGATTTGTTTTGACGCCCGAGTCAGGTGGGCGTTGACCTTCTCTTTGTATTGAGAATTCAAGAATAAGTTCAATCTTACACAAAACTGAAAGTTATCCAATCAAAGATAATTGGGAAACTAAGGGTGGCTCCTTTTAAGGATATTGTTTGCTTTTGAAGAAAATTTTGCCAATTCGCGCAATATCTGAATGGTATTTGTAATATTTTAATATTAATCTTAAAAGACTGACATGAAAGTAATTTCGTATGTCATAGTACGATAAACTATTTATTTCAAATAAAAAAGACGGCTACATATGTTAAATCGACGTACGTGATAATTTGAAAACAACTATCAATAAATGTAAAGCTATCTATAGAATAACCCTAAACAATCTCTTATCTTCCATCTATTTTAAAACATATCAATTGTTCATAACTATCAGATAGCGATAAACCAAAAATACTACACCAAAATCAGGCGATCGCCCCGACTCTGTTACATCGTTTACAACGTTTTGGATACGTTAACTCCAAACAAAAGTCAGTACCAATACTTTTTTGTTTTAACTCTGCCTGAGATATTCAACAAACAGGGTATTTACACACTTACGTTCTCTCTCTCGTCCAGACATTTGGCTGGCAAATATGTACACGTCCGCGTTCAACAACATCAACACCAATGTCCAGGTGTGGCTTATAAACGAGCCATAATAAATACACCGAAGATATAAACTAGCCCAAACTGCGTCAAGCTATCTCGCAAAATTCCGAATTATGCTTTCACCCAGGTTTATTATTAACCATGCACTCTGGCAGAGCTGGGGCTCCTATGGACCGTTCGTGTTTACCTATCAGTACACAAAGGTATACTCATGAAATTGAAAGTCCAAGGGAACCGCAGTAATTGGATTGGCCATCCTACAGATCTTTTTTCGACGCAAAAACGCGACTAGAATTTCGCACCTATTTTTTGGAAAGAGATAGGATAAACACTGGATCTTGCTAAGAGGATAGGGGAATAAGGATGGACAATTTCAATTTGCTTCGATTATCAAATACTAAATAGGAAAGGAAGACGATTTTGCTGTAATATGGAGCAGACTGTGAAGGAATAATTGCTTGTTCTTTTATGGGAGGAGGAGGGTTGGGGGGAAGTCCCCTGTCTAGCATCCCAGCTTATTTTCACATTTTATTTATTTATTTTATTTTAAATCGAGAGCAGTAACTAATAGTTAAAGTCAGCAATGCACATCAGATGACACAACCGTAGCGTGATGCATCATATACTGGAGACTATAGGTGCTAGGTTAACCCCAAGGCACGACACCGGCATTACTCAGCCCTATACAAGGTTACCCAATAACAACCAGTCACGAGGGAGGGAGGAGCTCACTTAATTTAACAAAGATCAGGGGCCAGAGGCCAAGACATGGGAGATGCTCTCTGACATGACGTAAGAGGAAAATTACGTGTACTAATGTGTTAGCATGTATAAGGAATTTCTTTTCAGTTTTTAATTAATATGCGGGGCTTTGCGCAAAATTGCAATTAATCGAATTTTTAGCGGCTTTGACAAGTTGTTAAGTTTTGCAGTGCTTGTACTTGTTCGCCATCACTACAAGTTGTGTTACAAAATCAAAATTAATACCCTGCAAATATGCGTTTTTAAGACCACAGTTCTCTTTATTTGGTCCTAGGATCTTATTAGTTATTTCTTCCTTAATATTGTAAGATACACATATGCAACGTGCTTTGTCTAATTCAAAACATCGGGATTGGTAAAGATAAAATATGACCCTGAGTTTGTAAAATAGAGCAAAAAGACTTCCCGTTTTTTATGAGCATTGGTGGGATACAACGACCAGATGGGCTTTTAATTAAATCAACCTCTTTTTTTTTACATTGATTTACGCCACTATTTTCATAGGCTTCGGTACTGTCAGGCAGCATCGACCAATACCAGATTGCAGTTGGAAAGCTGGTAAATACATCGCCCAACGAATCGATCTGATGCCACCAACAGAGAAAACGATCGTAAAATTTCAACTTGATTTGGGGCATGGTATTTTCGATTCGAGACCTGTTTACAATTTGATGTAACACAATTTTTCTTATTTGCCACAACTTTTGCCCTTTTAGATGGAGGCTGTTTCGTCCTAAAACGTCCCTTATAATAAATCCAGGAAATGTTGTTATGGATACTCCGAATCAAAACATGCCGAGAGTGAAAAGTTGGCAAGTAAGGGCAGTCAGCATATGTCAGGGCATGTGTTCTTGGCTTGCTCTCACTCAAGTTTGACAGAACGGTATTTAATAATCTTCCTAGCCTCTCCATGCATAAGAATATGGCTGTCGTAGAATTTCGAAAACATTTGCTAAAATATATTTGAATTCAATAGCAAACAAGGAATGTCCATCCACCTCTCAACCTTTCCTACGCCAATGTATTGGCTGTATTGATATCGTTCTAGCAGTCCCATGAGTTCAACTTAACCCCTCCGCTGGCTATAAAAACGTTACTCTTAAAGATTTCTCAGAATATAGTGATTCATTCATGCAGTATTCATACCTTTTCCCTTGTTCGGTTGTGATTCCAGTATTTTGACTGAATGCTAAATATTGGAGTGACTGCCTTTCACATCTCTTTCCCCTACTTCCTGAATTTTCACGGGCCCACGGTTATTTCAAACACTGTGCAAATTAAATACATACAAATAATCTTTCTCCTAGAAAAGTATCAGTGCTATTTTGGAACCTATCCGTTCGTAATAACTGGAAATTATTTTTCCCAGAATACCTGTACCTTCGCAGAGCTGGGTTTCCAGCTGGGGACCCAGAAATTCGTCAAAAAGGTGACAGGATAACGGTCTGTTTACCCAAAATTAATCTAGGTCTGGCATTTTACTAGACTTGGTAATGTTCTGTCTTATTATTTTTTTTATCTGTTTCCCCATTTAAAAGCAGAGATCCGAACTTGCGCCACTAATGGGTAAACTTATTTAGAGAGACCTTTTGGATTTTGGCTGCATACCCAGGATGCTGATAGGACAAGTTCCTGAACTCGTCCTATATCTAGAATTTTTCTAATAATTATCGGCATTTATCTATCTTATCTATCCAATAAATATTCAACGATCAAAGACTTTCCCACTTCTGGGAAAATACATTTCAGATTACATAATTTTCTCTAGTGCTACAGCAAATCACAGCCCATATAAATCTACCGCCAGAAAACATACTTTGACGCATCAAGATTGCAGCTACGATAATACCAACAGCATACTAAGGCCCAAGATCAAAGGCTGGCCCAGTTCTTGGAAACATATTTCCTGGACCTATTGATTGTTAGGAGGCCGGCCTGTGCAATATGTCCGACAGATGGTGATTATCGAGAGTACCTATATCCACCACAGCTGTGTGTATTTTCAACCCTACACCTGACAGCGGCGGAGAAATTATGCCCGCCATAACTATGCTTTATATAAATAAAACTCCCTCCGCTGACTTTCCCTAAGGAACTGCCTGTACAGAGACGCTCGTTAAAACCAAGCAAACGCCGCGTTCACCCCCGACTAATTGCTGTCATAGCGCTGGCATCTCTATAAGTTGCGGTCAAAGGGGTACGATCTAGCACAGTCCACTGACAGCGTCGAGTGCACTTCGTGAAAGCAAATGACCATGTACATGCAACCATTAAAACACCGAGCATGACAATCATATCTTAATTTCTACTCACATTAATATCAGAACAATTATTCAGACAATTCAGGAAGATATACTATATGCCAGTTACGAAGAAGCTAAAAATAGCAAACTGCAATGTGATATACAGAGTCGATCCACGTTAATAACATGAAACGCCAGAGGGAATTATAAAAAACATCAGAATACTAACCGTCCAGCATTGCTTTGTTGTCTATGTCTTCTATCTCTCCAGAAGATGACGCCTGTAGAAAATAAACAACTGTTAGAGTAATAAAATCCTGACCTCGCGAAATCTACTCCGACACAGACGGAGTTTTAATCCATGTTAGCAGCATAGGACGAAAACCTCGATGCAAATAAACAGGAATATAAATGTGTCTGTAATTTCCAATTCTGCTCTGTGCAAGATAGATACTTTTCAGAAAAAAATCGATACGTTTAGTTTCACCGTGTATATTATAATGCTGTGACTCACTTTCTACTCACCATCCACTACGCTGGGGCGGCAGTGGAGACGGTGAACTGAGGGGCGCGTTCCTACTTTGCAGACGACTGATTTTTTCACCTTCGCGATGTTCACACTGCGGCTGCGCGCCATCACCTGCCCGATGGGGCTACGGTAATAATTCTGCCTTTTCAGCCTTTTTTCTCGACCTNCGACCTCAGGAATGATGCGCACTTAAGCTGTGCTGTTCGACATCATAGATGACTCATATTTTAAATGTATGGTAATGTAAATCAGAGTCATAACGTATTACATTGCATAAGATCTCCCGCAGGGCATGCACGACTCCTAAATCATATACATGTCTTTGTGCATGTAGCATATTGCCAAAATGCCATGTCTCTTAGTGCATTTTTGCTTTCCAGCCAAACAAAATGATGGACAAAATAACATATAACGCTAATAAAAGGGGAAAAACGTTGGTACACAATTTCAGAGCCATTACGTCTTGAGTCATCCGTGCATGTATCGCTTTAGAGAATGTCTGATAACATCTGATAATATATTTTAACACTTGATGTATGCGTTCCCTAAGCTCGCTTTTTATTCATCAGATTCGAAAGAAGTTAGACATATACTGAATAAAATGTTGAAGGCCTAGATATTTATATTTTTTTAATATCACTCATCGGGTTTAATGTTCCCTTGAGTTTTCAACGCAGTCCTATATTATAGTCCTGTGTGTTTTGCAATTAGGCATTTTACTCGTAACGTTCAGCGCAATAAAAACCAACAAGAGTCCAATACACGTGGATAAATAATTAAAATCTGTTACTGTACACCGCCTACTGTTGTTAAAAGAATATCTATGTCATGCCATTAGCGTTTATCAGAGGAATTGCCTTACAGATAATTACCATTTTAATGGTTTACTATGACGTGCCTAAAATACGCAACTTTCGGTAAAATTAAACATAAAGAGTTATCGTGCCTTATACATGTATATTCTAGCAGCTGAGTCTCACAAAGTCCTATCCCAGACGCCTGAACATATCTTCACTGCCACAATCACATATTTCAGGACCTACAGTCAATTTGTCAGTTTTCATTCAATCCACGTGGACTCGTCTTTTTCACTTGGTACTCAAATGTTTGTTTGTTTGTTTGTTTTTTTCTTTTTCATTTTACGTGAAAAAATTTAAGCAGGTATTAGAGCAAAACAACCGTATGTGTAAATATCTAGATGCAGCTCATTCAAGGATCTCTCTAGATCTGCTGAATAATTAAAAAAAATCAATGTTTAGATTAAAATTATTCAACTCATTATTCCTTACAATAACCTTCATCTCTCCAGTGTAAATGGAAATGTGTATGCCTTTGTGTTTGTTCACGATATCAAATCGTCGATGAACGAACCCTTTATATTGTTGGTACGACGCTGCGGGCGTAAAATGCTCATTAAATTTGTAACATGAATTCCCAGTGGGATTCCACGATAATAATTTATCAGTGCACGCATATTTGTTTGTCACATAAGACATCCCTATTAAACAAATCATTGTTTCGTCCATTTGGTATACCATCAAAATTGTTATCTGACATACGGCGGAGTGTACGTTTACCCTCACTTCGAATGACAGACGTCACATATAATCGTTCCAAGTTTGATTAATTATGACCGACATGGCCCTAAAAGTTGTAAAGTAATAAAGCATATAATTTAAGATTTAATTTTTTTCTACACGGCATGGTATATTATTGACTTGTTTTTATGAAGAATTACAAATATCTGATAATAAATGACAAATAATAGTCTTTATTATCTACTTCTGATATCTTAACTTGTGCTCAGTTATTAAAACGTCGAACCTCTCTCTCTCTTTATTTTAATTATTTATTGAAGGCTCAATTTTTTTCTTAGGGATATTAAATGTATACATGACTGGGAAACAACTCATCATACAATAACAATACTTGACTATTATATAAAGTTTAAAGAACTTTTATATACGTAATGACTACAAGTTCGAATACTGTAGTTCTGAAAACGTGCACCTGTTTAATATATGATTCATGTGTTACATGTGTGCTATCCATGGCAAGGTTTTAGGGAATACGTATAACACGTCTACTGTCACATCCTTTGGAATACTTAGAAAGTTTTAGCATACACGTAGATGTTAGCGTAAAAAGGAAAACAGCGAAAAGAATTTATCCAAATAGATAATAATCAGTTAAAGGATAATGACAGAGATCGTTGGTGGAAATCACGAAAATGCAGCAGACAGATACATGTACATCTACAACCTACATTTGATATTTGCGGCTAACTGTACTACATGGTGGCGAAACTTGAGATAAAATTAATGCTGTTTTTATCCAAAGAGATTAGACCTTCCATGTCTTGAGAAAAATTGGCATGGTTTCAGGAGAAATATGTTTCTGTGCTTTGGTTCTCTAAAAAGGATCTGATGACTAAGAGCGCCTCCAGATGCGATGCTAACATAACACATTACGTAAACAGATACTGTGTCAGAAATTAATCAAAAATTTCTGAAAATACTGTTCTGTCTCTCATACATGAATGGAAGAAATACAAAAGCAACACCTGGAAGGATTTTACCTAGAACGGAATTTTACCGCCTTAACTGTTATTAACGGACATCAGGTACTAAAAAAAAACGTGTCAGCTTTTTTGTCGGTTGGCAAGGGTCACATAACATATAAAGTTATGTAATACACCTACATCTAAATTACTCTTTCCCTACATTTATATGCTTGGTCGACCCGCTTTACTCTTTGGCTAAAGATTGTTATGGAAACTTGAGGCAATGATTCAACTTCTACACTGTACTAAGGTGAGGTTAATTAAGTATACGTAAAAAAGAGGAAGCAAAATCCATACACGTACATGTACAGGAATGTCCAAACCCAAGCTTAGCCGTTAAAAACTGACCATTTTAGGGCAAACATTCAGTTTTTCAAATGCTTTCAGTTTATGCCAAGCTGCTTTTCTGTTAATTCGATAACGTCCATTAGTGCATGTGAACTATTGCGCATAGCACTTTGCAGTTTTGTTAATTGAATTTGCATCGTCGACATTTCTCTCTGAACGGCTAGAAGCCGGTTGTATATCTGTAGAGGGGAAATTGGCGCTTCGTTGTCGTGGTCCTCTGCTGGCACAGCGCACTCTATAGGTGTTGCTTCACACTTGGCAATAGTGTCCTCCACCATGATAACTGGCATTTCAGCATGCTTGGACGATGCTCCATCTTTGGCTTTTTCTTCTGAATGAATCGACGTGTTGACGCCGTTAACAGGAATAGCGATTTCAACTTCAGAATATTTAATATCCTCATTGTCGCTTCTAACTGGTTTGACTTCATTTTCAGGCTCTGTAGCTTTTGGTTCTAAAGTATTCTCAGTGATCGCTTCAGATGGGACAATACTGGCTGGCTCAGTCGGACCGGTTTGAATTTCCGCGGGCTCGTCTGTAAGGGTAGCTTCCTGTTCTACCTCCTCTTCTACAGGAACCTGAGGAACTGCTACGTCATCTGTGGTATCTGCTGCTACCTTCTTGTCCTCTTCCGATATCGTCACCGGGGCACTCTTTCCATCTATAGTTTCGGAAGACTCGGTAATAATACATTCTTTCTCTTCAGCGCTATCATCTACAACTGAACTGGGTAAGTGTTCTCCGTCTGTTGCAATCTGCCCTTCTGGTTTACTTTGCTTCGCCTCTTGCTCACCATTAGATGTGATCTCCATATTTGTTTCTAAAATTGCGGCTTCGGAATGCTCATTGAGGTCTACTAACCGGTTTCTTATTATTTCAGAGGTTGCTGGGGTTTCTTTTGTTGTCGGTCCTGGACTTGCTGGCGTAGAATCGGAATCGACCGCTTCTTGTCTTACTAGCTGAGGGGCCTGAATTTCGGTAGTCTGCTTCTGTGGTGTAACCACGGAATCAGAGTGCTCGTTTTGTTTAACTTCACCTGGCGTAGGGTCCACCTGCTGCGCCACCTCTGTTGGATCAATATTCATCTTAGTATGTTCATCATCTGGTACATTGCGTTCTTCTTGGTTTTTCTCAACAGCTGGAGTCGAAGCCGACTCACCTGTTGCAACGAAGGCATCCGCTGGCGCAGCACCAGCGGCACTCGTCTCCACTTCATTTAATGCTTCCATTTCGTTTGGTGGCTGGATTTCTGCCTCTGTTACCAGGTTGGCGTTTTCCATTTTGTTTGGTTGTTCATACTCAGACCCTAATTCGAGATTAGTGTTTTCTGTAGAACTTGATTTCGGAGCTCCTTCATCCTGGTCCTTGACGTTTTGTCCTAGTGCCGCTGCCATTGTTGCTGCTTGAACTGTCAAGTCTTCTAATTGTTTCAAAGACCGTATTAATTCTTCTTCTGCGACCTTGGATCTGTTTTCACTACTGTCTCCCGAATCATCCTTCTGCATATTTATTTTATCATCGGCACTTGTTTCAGTCGCATCAGTGAAATTGCCGGGCTGTTTTGCTGTCTCTCCTACTTTGGTTTCATCTTCCGTAGTTTCGTCTTTTGTCTGTCCGCTGTCCTGCTCATCTTTCGTTAGCTTTTCTTCTGTAACTACTTTCTCTGCCTCTGTGTCTGTTGTGTGACTTACTTCTGTGACTTCAGTCACTTGTTGCTTATCAGATGATTGAGAAACGGTCTCTTCGGATTCAGTGTCCAATGGGACCTCTTTAAAATCGTTGTCTTTTTGTTCCTCTTTAATGTCATTTTGACTCTCTAATTGAATGTTTTCATCTGCAGTTGAAACAGGTGCTGCAGCACCGATGTTTTCTTGTTTTTCAATGGGGATGGGGATTTGTTCTGTCTCTTTCTCGGATACATTTTCAGGTACTATTTCTACATCTCTTTTATCACTTTCATTATTTGTCGATTCAACAGCTGGAATGTTTGTTTCACAGGTGTTGTTATTTATTGCAGAGGACACACCAGATTGTTCTGCTTCGGAATAATCAGGAATTCTGTCCGAATCTTCTATGATCTCTAGCTTTTCCAACTCCTCTTCACGATCAGAAGGCACACTTTCCGAAGATAAAGAAATCCCTTCGGCTTGCATTTCTAACTTGTCTTGGTCTTCGGTTGTTAAAACCTCTTTCAAAACTTCTTTTTCTTCTGCAGCTGGTTTTTCTTTCGGTGGCGCTTTCTGGGGAGCCAGTGCGTTAAGGCTATTAGCGGGGGTTATCCGCGGAGAACCTCCTGCAGCTTTAGTACTAGCACATGTACCCATATTTTTATGGATCGCTTC
>NW_019775580.1:459045-489048 GCF_001039355.2 Lingula anatina
TAAGTGGCAGTTTCTCTGAGCAGTCCTCTTTGGCGGGTTACAGAATGCGTATAAAAGGGCAGCAGTGCTGCAAAATAAGTCTCTATATTTCGGCAATGTCCTGTCAAATAGTTTGATATTTTGCAGACTGTTAGCTGATCTTACGGTATGTGAACTAACGGCAGCAACTTGCCACACTATTGTTGCATTATGCCAGAATGGACTGAAGCAAACTGCTATTGCCAGACAACTGCATGTGTCCCAGGGAGCAGTTTCTAACGTCTTACAAAAACACGCCCAGACTGGTACATTAACACAGAGACCACGGCCAGGACTTCCTAAAGTCACCACCAGAAGGGTAGACCGCATGCTTCTGCGGTTATGGCGAAACAAACGGACAAAGACAACTCTTGCTGTAAAAAATGAGTGGCAAATTACCATTCAAAAGCATGTTTCTAGAACTCTAGTGAATGCAAGGCTACTGTTAGTTGGCTACATCCATTAACAGAGCAACACCAATGTCTGCGTCTGGGGTGGGCCAGACACCATTTGCGGTTCCAGGCACAGCACTGGGTTCATGTAGATTTTTACAGATGAGGCAGGGTTTGAGTTCCACCACCGTGATGGCTGAATCAGTCAGTAGGCTTCCAGACGAGTTACTTCACGAGGATTGTGTCACATTACAGTGACTTGTGACCGTGGCAGTATCTGTGTATGGGCCGGTTTCCACACTGGAGCCAAAACACTATTGGTGGCAATTGATGGAAACCTCAACCAGATAAAATAAAGGGACATTTTAGAGAATACTTGCTTGCAATTTGCAAGAAGGTGCTTCCAGGACAACTTCATCCTGCAAGATGACAATGCCCGACCACACCGTGCCCATGCAATGGCTGCTTTTCTGCAAAACCAAGAGGTAAATTCCCTGACATGAATTCTATAGGAAACCAGTGGGCATAAATCGCTATCAGAATCAAGAGCCAACCCGTCCAGCCTACAAATCGGCACAAGCTTAGGCAAGCTCTGACTAATGCGTGTAACACAATACTGGATCAAACTCCCAGAAACCTCTCTGCATGGATCCCTGGCCGAGTGAGGGCTCTGGTTGCAGCTAGAAGAGGCTGCATGCGTTCTTATCAGTTCCCATTTTTCACATTTGTCTTGATGATTCTGTTGTGTAAGAGAAAATCCTTACCAACTGATATTCTTGATAATATCGAGTTCATAAGTATTTAATACCTTGTTGTTATCAGCACTCATTGCTGATTTGATTATAGTGAAAATGTCTTAACCACTTTCCCTAACGCTGAAAACATAGGTGTGGGCACTTCATATGTCATGTCTGCTTGCCTAGTTAACATATGAGCAGTTCTGAAGACAGGTTCTAACTATCAGCAGATTGACTTGTGTTTGACGGATACAGGGAAGAAACAATAAAAGGTGCTATTCGGACACGATTCACAAAGTCAGTGCTACCCATCAGACAAGACATCTGATTTGTCACATTCCCTGACCCTGAGAACATAGGTGTAGACACTTCATTTGTCATGTTTGCTTACCTAGTTACAGAGATACAGAAGTAAAACGGGTTTTCAGTAATGGCGATCCTAATTTGCATATTTAGGAAAATTACGTAAATCTAATTTTAACAGAAACATCTTAATAATGTTCCTCGACCCTGAAAATATAGGTAAAGACACTTCATTTGTCATATTTGCCTGTCTAGTTCCAGAGATATTGCAGAAAATAGGAAATCTGGCGGCCATTTTGTTTTTTGCAAATTAGACCGTTAAAAACGCAAAATTTCGCTTGGGAACCGGGTTAATCGGATTCAGCATCCCAAAATTATGCCAATAAGCCTGGTTCCCAACTTTTACCCCAAAATGCCCCTACTATTCATCTTTTGAGGAAATTCCACTAGACTAAACGGTGTATTTCAGGTATTTACATTCCAAAATCGAACGATTTGTATACTTCACGTGTACGGGAGATACTTTGTACTGAAGTTGAAAACGGAAACAAATGTAACGCACAACAACCCGTTTTCATCAAAATTTGCGACGAAGAGTGTGTGCCCTTAATGATCCCTGATATGACAAAAAAATTACCATACTTTTCTGAGAACTTACTTTTCCATAATACAGTATACAGCTGCAAAACAGACTGGTATGTCTATGTCCCAGATTAAAGGGCTGTTTTAGTTTAATTTTCGGCTGAGAATTAAAAAGTTTTAAATACAAAGCAATGTTTGGAAACATAAAATTGTCTGTTATAATAAGAAAAATCCACCCCCTTCCACACAAAAGCATCCCCTTTATAAGCCAACGAATAAGAATATTTTGACAGACTTTCGAAGATGATCGCCCCCTACTGTCACTTAGAATCGGGGATGTACAACTTGATCAAAGGAGAAGTGATGTAGCAATTAACAGGTAACAGTTAATTCATCAAAGGGTTACCTGTTTTCCCCACCTTTACCTGGAGATACACTTTGATAAGATTTCTGAAATTTTCTGTATTCGTACTTCATAAAATTAACTTGTTTAAAGAAATTAATATTCCCCATCCTCAAGTTGCATTATCACACTAGGAAATATTCATCAAATGGTTGGAATGATTTTAACTTTATTCTCTTTATATATATATATATATATATATATATATATATATATATATATATATATATATATATATATATATATATATATATATATATATATATATATAAAGACAAGAAAACGAACAAAGTTAACTTGTCCTCTCCATTCTAATTAATATAAGTCCCTACAGCCGTTTTGGCCCGGAGGCCTCGTCAGGGGCGAAATCAGATCCAAATACAAAAGAAGACATCTTTTGTACATTTATTTTGATGTGGATAGTAATATATCTTTATGCGTTTGGTCTGACAATAATGGTGGTATGGTGTGAGACGACTGAAAGAAAGTTTATGTTGCGGTATTGTTTTGTACTCTTATATATTTAGAACTTTTTACAGCTATAATAATGTAGATAAAGCTGTATCTTTTTAAGATTAATCTTTATCGTTTTCTTTCATATTTTAAAACAGATAAAAGATCGGTCATTATTTAAGTTGGACAGGGAGAAATTATGGGGCATGGGACTATTTAAGCAAAAGTTAGGGGGTCTTGAAACATGGCAGTCAAGGGGGGTTATAAAAAGTTTTTTACTTTATATATATATTAAGGATTTTTATCTTTCAGTGTAGTTTCCGTTGCATTTATATTAAAATTTGCAACTTGGACATAAAAAGGAAAGGTCTCTCTTTATGTCCAAGTTTACAATAATAATGACATGTTTTATAAACCTTCTCATCAAACCTAATACTAAAGTAAGCAGCATATGGTTTGGAATGTATGACACTGATGACCTGTTTAATACACCATTTAAGATTTTACCATCGTTTGTACATATAGTGCCATTTTTCTTTAGAACAATATCTACATGTAGTATCTTATTACAACAAATCTTGTCAGATAAAATGTCATGATATCTTTCAACATTCCATTCATTCTACTAGCTTTCTTTCATAAGAGTAGATAGGAT
Organism: Lingula anatina; assembly: GCF_001039355.2. The sequence goes on from NW_019775580.1 coordinate 462,589, forward strand.
AAATTTCGTATTATTTAGCTACAATTCAATCTTGTCTTGTTATATAGTGCCTTCTTTGAAGAGAACAATCAACAATAATCTCATTCAAACGTTTATTTTATTTTGTTATTTATTTATTTATTTATTCATTTTTTGTAAAACTATTCAATTTTTACATGTTTTTGTTCATTAAAGAATCAAGTGGAGTGTTTTTGTCATGTGTTTCGGCCACAGATCTGGCCTCTCAATCTTTTATCAATCCGAACTTGGGACTCGGAAAAATAAGGCTTTTGGCAGGGGAGGGGAACTTTACTTACCTTGTTATTTTAGTTGTAGCAGTGGTTATCAGAGGTATGAATTAGAGTATCTGGAATTTCTGTCATGGTCATCCTCAATGTGTCTGTGATTGAATCCTAGCGTTTTTCCTGTCAAAAAAGTCACAACATAAACGTAGACCAGCCACGCCCTGCCCTTTTGACCTTGTTAGGACAAGTGGCGTAAAATACCCTGATATGGATCCAGTGGCGCCCAAATTCTTAGTTTGAGATCAGCCAGATACCTAGATTTAAAAAAGGGTACCGTCCGCTTGATTTTGTTTCATAAGTCGACGGCATTTCACTTCTTACTTGGACTATAAAAAAGATAATGACTTAACGATCGCTACCAAAAACAAACTGTTGCTCGAATATATAGCGAATTTCCAAGTACACAATGCCGATAACCAAGTTTTGTAAAGTAGTTCGACCAGAATCAATTGATTCTACACCATAATTAGCCAGAAACCAATCAAATAAAAGACACACATCAAAAATTGACGACTACGGATACAAATGTTCAACTTGACAAAGAATGAGTCAAAGTTACGTATTGATTCCAACCAAAGCGGGCATGTTGTGAAAGTTTTGATCTGTACAAAAACATATTGATGGATACTCGACCAATACTTTTGTGACCAAAAGGTCAAACATTTTTTTATTAACCTCTGAGGTAATTTGAAATTTGTTTCTCCTCCCTCTCGTTGTCTCACTGGGGCAGGTGCGAAGTTTCTCGATACAGCACACAATACTGAATAAAATCGTGAGGTGAATAAAAGTTAAAATATATACCCGTCACAAATGCTGCATATAGCAGGATTTATCATTTACCCCTCGCAAATCAAACTGAATTAATTGGCTTGCTCAAAGGAAACACTATAACTACTTAATCAGACTCTAAGTGAATGCAGCGTTTCAATAGAATCAATTGATCAAACGCGATAATTAGACACACATCAACTGAATAAAAGACACGTAAAAATTCCACTTGACAAAGTTTGGGTCGATGTTTGCTGTTGATTCTAGCCAAAGCGGACCTGCTGTAAAAAGGGGTTTTGCTCTGTAGAGAAAAATATCGATATATACGCGTCCAATACTTTTATGTGACCCAAAACTTTGCATTTTAACAATTACAGTAGCTAATATCCCGTGTGAATAAAACACTNTACTAGGGTAAGGGAACAACTCAACTTATGGGGTTTTGAAGAGGTTCAATAAATTTCACAACATAACATTTAAGTGGGGCACTGTTTGTAAACATGTTGTGCATTTCACACTATTAAAACTTGAGATTAAAAAGTGTAATTATATGCACTGCCCGGTTTGGACTTATCATCTTTACGGCAGAAGTGTCAGTATTGGGTGGATAGTTCACAGTATGGTGTCAATTGTGTTCGCTGAGCATCACAATTATCGCTTTCACCTTTTGATGCATTTCAGCAACATAAGGATTGCGATAGCGGTGCCAAGTACTGCTGATGCAATTGAAATCAGAAGACGGTTTACTTTATCATCTCAAACTGCCTCCGTGGTATTCATGTCTGGGATGTCATAGTGAAACTCACTTGAAAGTCAGCTTGGTAGGTGGACTTCTGAAATGGTTCTAATGTTATTTTTAATCTATACATCCAAATTTAGGACTATGACTGCTCCTGGGTAGAAATCAGTAGGAACCAGTGCCTATCTATCGCTTATGAAAACAAACACGGACTTGGACTTGATTTAATTTAACTGAAATTCACGGCATAGGGGACAGAACTCCAATAATTATAAAAATGTCGCCCTTAGTTGTATTTATATTTGATACGCAACGTGTATGGAACTTTGAAAGATAGTTGCATCTGTAAATGTGTTACAAATTTAAAATAAATTTAGACATTATCCTTTTCTAAATGACTAACAAAAAAGGATTATCTTTGCTTATAAAATTCATTCCAAAATAGATCTGCATTTCTACTACACAGAGGGATAGAATAAAAGTTATAAAGATGAACAGGTCCAGTGAAGTTTCTCAAAGATTAAATTTTATAACATTTCTTAGCATATTTGACCAAGAATTATCCTTTGTCTTTTCAGTCTTTTCAGTTTCAGGGGTTAGCAACCCATTTAGTAGGCTTGTTAAGGACCAAANCACTAGGGTAAGGGGACAACTCAACTTATGGGGTTTTGAAGTGGTTCAATAAATTTCACAACATAACATTTAAGTGGGGCACTGTTTGTAAACATGTTGTGCATTTCACACTATTAAAACTTGAGATTAAAAAGTGTAATTATATGCACTGCCCGGTTTGGACTTATCATCTTTACGGCAGAAGTGTCAGTATTGGGTGGATAGTTTACAGTATGGTGTCAATTGTGTTCGCTGAGCATCACAATTATCGCTTTCACCTTTTGATGCATTTCAGCAACATAAGGATTGCGATAGCGGTGCCAAGTACTGCTGATGCAATTGAAATCAGAAGACGGTTTACTTTATCATCTCATACTGCCTCCGTGGTATTCATGTCTGGGATGTCATAGTGAAACTCACTTGAAAGTCAGCTTGGTAGGTGGACTTCTGAAATGGTTCTAATGTTATTTTTAATCTATACATCCAAATTTAGGACTATGACTGCTCCTGGGTAGAAATTAGTAAGAACCAGTGCCTATGTATCGCTTATGAAAACAAACACGGACTTGGACTTGATTTAATTTAACTGAAATTCACGGCATAGGGGACAGAACTCCAATAATTATAAAATGTCACCCTTAGTTGTATTTATATTTGATACGCAACGTGTATGGAACTTTGAAAGATAGTTGCATCTGTAAATGTGTTACAAATTTAAAATAAATTTAGACATTATCCTTTTCTAAATGACTAACAAAAAAGGATTATCTTTGGTTATAAAATTTATTCCAGGTATAGATCTGCATTTCTACTACACAGAGGGATAGAATAAAAGTTATAAAGATGAACAGGTCCAGTGAAGTTTCTCAAAGATTAAATTTTATAACATTTCTTAGCATATTTGACCCAGAATTATCCTTTGTCTTTTCAGTTTTTTCAGTTTCAGGGGTTAGCAACCCATTTCTGCGTGTGGTATGCTGGTTTAAGACGTTAATTCCCAGAAACTCCAAGAATCCATCTGCTGTATAAGTCTGATTGAAAATATGTCGTGAATATGTGTCAACAATGGACTGAATACTTCGTTTATGTACATGGAGGACTTCATATGATATCTCTCCATATATTTCACCTTAGGTTTTTGGTTCACATTCACGGCGTAAGTCAAGAAGTTGTCTAGTACAAACTGAAAAAGTTGTGGCAAAATGGTTGCATATACATTGATCATTAATGTTTCCATATCCTTAATAATTCTTTGCCAGCCACAAGCAATTTAACTGAAATCTTGACTAAATTGGCAATACAATAGAGGCAAAAAGTCTGTAAACATCTCAAAGGCTGTACAGTTGTTTTGATGTTATAATGTAAATATCTTTTTTAATTCACTAGTAAAATCTGGGATGGATGGGTGATTTGACTTATCTTATATACACAATATACTGATGATGCACGATTAATGAATTACTAATATATGAACCAAAAGATGAATATACAATATCAAAACATGTACACTATGTTACAATAGAGGTACTGACAGACTATACACAAACATAGTATAATGACGGGGTTATACACAGAGGAACTGCTCGCCAATGTCACTTCTCCAAAATGTCCATGAAATCACGCTCTCAAGTCTTAATAAACGATTTCTGTAGGTACCTGTATTCACATGAGAAGAAGTAAAGATTAATGTTTCCACAGCATTGAAATACTTTGACACTGTGTTCAGTTATATTTACAAAATCAATGACTGGTGATATATCCAGTATCCATCATAACATCGCCAGGTTTGAGAGTGTTAAAAGTTAAAATGCAGGAAATATACAACGGAAAATATGTAGCAGAAGCTCCCATTTGCCTTAACTCTACAGGGGAACAATGCTGATGTAATACAATACATGTACCTCTACAGTGTGTCTCTGCCTCCAGAACTAGGAGTTGTACTGGGTTTATATTCAGAAACCGAGATAATCCATAACAACACTGATTGGAAACACATTACACAATATATAAAATGTACGTCACTGTCATATTGTATCACATACTGATCAAATAAGTGTTCACCATCGTCCATGGAATTGGATATCTAGTTTAGTAGTGGGTCACAGTCACCAGACATTAATGATCTAATAAGACATAGTGTTATCAATGTCATCATCCATGGAATTGGATATCTGCTGTAGTAGTGGGTCACAGTCACCAGACAGTAATGATCCAATAAGACATAGTGTTATCAATGTCATCATCCATGGAATTGGATATCTGCTGTAGTAGTGGGTCACAGTCACCAGACAGTAATGATNTTATCAATTTTTAATGAAGTATCAAAACTCTTTAATACAAATCTCAACAACCAACTTTAGTTCTGCTCAGATATAGAAAAAAAAAAACAATAAAATCTTGGAGAAAACAGTAACAGGAAATTTGGATGACAGTCTTTACCTGGTATAAAGAACTGTCCATCTGGCCCCTGTGCATACTGGACAATAGTGGCTCCCCCTGGCGAGGTGACCAGTCCAGTGTTGGACATGGTCAGTGTCTGGACACCTGTGTGTGGTATCCCGTCACCATGGGAGGCTATTTGGATAGTATGGGTGGGAACTACTGGAACACAACGGGACAAATACAAGTACTTCACTTCACTCACAACCAAAACATTAAAATATACACTGTGCTTTGTATGTGCAAAGATGTATTTCACTTTGTTTTTTGTTTTTTTCTTTTTTTCTCTCTCTTTTTTCTCTCAACTGACCAATTTTGGCAAAAAAATATGGAGTTTTCCATTAATTTGCTTTAAAATGCCTGTTGTTGTTAACCCAGCACTGTTGTCCCTTAAATTTGGTAATAAATCCAATGGATTTCAAAGGTTCTGTACCAACTCTAGAGTTCCTTTTTAACAAACAAAATTGAATACAACTTGCACTGCACTTAGTAACCTACTCATCATAAGTTATTTATCACGTAGGTTAAAAGAACTTTTAAATCCTTTTGTTAAATACTAGTAATGGACATTAATGTTACTCTGCTTACTCAAGAAAGCTCGTTTTTAACATGTCAAGAGCTTTCATCGTTATTTATCAAGTTTACTTTAAGTGTGGGGACAGCTAAGCATGCAACCTCAGTATTGTACCTTTGTATTTCTACACATATCTACAGGACTGGGGGAGAAATAAATGAGCAAAAAAAAAAGCCACTTTTGCTTTGTGACCACACTACACCAGGCAGACATAACATGACTAGACAACTGCACAAAACTGTGGCTGTGTTACCATGGAGATATAGCAGTTTTTAGCCAGCTGAACTAATGCCACAGCAATGAGGAAGCTATATCAACACAGCAGCCAGTCCTCTGTGGCTGTAGCACAAGGTAACAAACAATCCTCTGCCACAGATTATACAGTGTTCTATCAGACAGTACAAAGCTGTGCTAACTTCTTCCTCATTGGCATGACTATAGGACTTGGTGTGAATCGGACTTTCCACTGTTCAGCTACCACAAACAGAAAATCGGGCTGATAGTGCTTTCAACAGAGCTAGGTAAGTATGACTATGTTCATATCAAGCCGAATCAAAACCTTGAGCTTAAAATAAGGCAGTCACCAAACAAAACCATTAACAATTGCTTTCCACTGACTAAGGTGGCCCTCTGAACAGTTTCCAACCCCAAAGAATCATCTTCATTAGTGACTTAATTTTACAACTGATTAAGTGGTTTGTCCATTTCTAAAGCTGAGCTGTTTTCAGTTGAAACTGATGTGAAGTCGGCCTCAGTCAATATCCCAGAATGCCACCAGACAAAAGTTGCACACATCAACTTAATTAAAAACAAATAACGGCAAAATAAAAATTTGAATTAAAACAATATACAGAATACAACAGAACAAAATCTCCCTCCAAAAAACTTGACTGTTTCTACTAAGAAGGCAAATTGTTTGCAGTGGGCAGGCACACATACATGCATACTAAACAGAAGAAATGACTCTGAGAAACAAACATCTTCTACCCTGATGATAATCATTACAGTAACAATGATGACAACATCAACAACAGTCAGTGCTAGACACAGCAGTATCATTAACTATGTGTGCATGGCCAGCAAAAACTGAAGACATCTTCTATATATACAGGAAAGCTGGACAGCATTCATAATGACAATATACATAAGAGAAGTCTTGCCTAACATTTCCACTTCTACTAGATAGTAGCTTGTTTAAAAATTTTCATAGTCCCCAAAATAAAGACCTGATCAAACTACCATCTACATACACAGCTTCCAGACAAGAGCACTATGGAGGACAGACATGATCAGATCTATGTAGTCTATAGAGCACCTAGAGATCAGAGCCCTACCCCCCCTAGGGAGGGACAGACGGGTGACTACCTGTGACAGTGCCGCCTGCCTGCTGGTACTGAACAGTATTACCAGCCGCTGCGACAGACGTCGCCGACACAACCACATTCTGTTGTTGTGACGTACTGAGATTGCTAGCCCCGTCCGCGGCTTCCATACCCTCCTGACTGCTGTTGGAGTCCTCCTCCGTGATCTTCGTCATCCCGCTGATGCCGCCCGTGTCTGATGACAGCTCGTTCAGGATTTTTCTGAATGGAAAAAGGATATCACATTTAAAAGTCTCTCAACCAAACTAGCCATGATGCAAAAAGAGATAAGAGTTTTTTAATATTCAAAACTTGCTGTAGGGTTAAGACAACTGTTGATGAGATCTGAACACTTTTTTTCTTTTTGTAAACAGCTCAAAAAATCAGAAGCCTACAAAGTTTTCCTCAAAGAAAAATTTTTTTTTGGTTGGGCTTGTTTGGTTTGGACTCCCTATAAATACATGAACAAAATTACAGATTTACACTTTGGACCCCCCCCCCCCCCCCCAAATCCTTGGGATCCCCCTGTCAGCCTATCTAGGTTCAAACTAAAATAGATGTTTAAGGACAACTTCTTCCTAACTTAGAGCTCCAGCTGAATTAGCTGATATAGGAATTTCTTCTACTTTCACTTCAGTTGACATGTGAAAAATGCAGTTTTGCTCTTTGTTTCTCTGCCCATTATAATATTAATGCCTTTTTAATATAAATGACACTTATTACGAGAAAGTTGAACATCTGATGCATCAACATTTCTGTACACCATACCTGTATGATGGACGCCTGTTTAATATTTCTCTTCTCTTCTTTCCCTCGGCCTCTTCAAACTCGTCTTCCGTGACCACGTGGATTGTGTTGCCTTGATGTGTCGTGTGAATCACAGAAGGTTGACTGGTGGGCTGTATGACTGACTGCACCTAAGACAGCAAATACACTGACAGCTTATATCAGGGTGGTGACCATCATATCAGGGCTTGACACTAACTTTTTCCGATAAATATTGCAAGGATGATTTGACACATGACATTTTACTTGCTCTTTGGGCCAGTGACCCCATCCACTCAAAGGCCCTAGGTTGGTTTTCAGTGGCCCAGGGCCAGTGGACCACCCTTTAATGTCAAACCCTGCTTATGTCACTTATTTAATTGTCAACACTGTGTTATTATAGTATTAAACATAGGAACAATTTGCAGGCTTCTCTGACTTTGTAAAGCTTGAATTATGCTTTGAAACATTTTTCTTGGATGACTGTAGTATTACAATTCTGATCTAAGTACATTCAAACATGGTTGGGGATAGATACATGAACTACCGAGATATTTTGTCCTGTGTTACCTACCTGTACAGCCTGGTTAGGGATAGCTACATGAACTACTGAGATATTTGTCCTGTGTTACCTACTTGTACAGCCTGGTTAGGGATAGCTACATGAACTACTGAGATATTTGTACTGTGTTACCTACCTGTACAGCCTGGTTAGGGATAGCTACATGAACTACTGAGATATTTGTCCTGTGTTACCTACTTGTACAGCCTGGTTAGGGATAGCTACATGAACTACTGAGATATTTGTACTGTGTTACCTACCTGTACAGCCTGGTTAGGGATAGCTACATGAACTACTGAGATATTTGTCCTGTGTTACCTACTTGTACAGCCTGGTTAGGGATAGCTACATGAACTACTGAGATATTTGTACTGTGTTACCTACCTGTACAGCCTGGTTAGGGATAGCTACATGAACTACTGAGATATTTGTCCTGTGTTACCTACTTGTACAGCCTGGTTAGGGATAGCTACATGAACTACTGAGATATTTGTACTGTGTTACCTACCTGTACAGCCTGGTTAGGGATAGCTACATGAACTACTGAGATATTTGTCCTGTGTTACCTACTTGTACAGCCTGGTTAGGGATAGCTACATGAACTACTGAGATATTTGTACTGTGTTACCTACCTGTACAGCCTGGTTAGGGATAGCTACATGAACTACTGAGATATTTGTCCTGTGTTACCTACTTGTACAGCCTGGTTAGGGATAGCTACATGAACTACTGAGATATTTGTACTGTGTTACCTACCTGTACAGCCTGGTTAGGGATAGCTACATGAACTACTGAGATATTTGTACTGTGTTACCTACCTGTACAGCCTGGTTAGGGATAGCTACATGAACTACTGAGATTTTTGTCCTGTGTTACCTACCTGTACAGCCTGGTTGGGGATAGCTACGTGAACTACTGAGATATTTGTCCTGTGTTACCTACCTGTACAGCCTGGTTAGGGATAGCTACGTGAACTACCGAGATATTTTGTCCTGTTTTACCTACCTGTACAGCCTGGTTAGGGATAGCTACGTGAACTACTGAGATATTTTGTCCTGTGTCTCCAAGGTCAGTCTGTTGGCCTGGGGTCACTTCACTGTCGTTGACCATGTCCATAGCTCTGCAACAGAACAGCCGCCAGGTAAGACAACATATCTCTAAACTCATATGATATTAATTAAGAAATTTCTCCAAGGGCCCTAAACTCATAAATTTTGAGAAGTTTAAACATCATGTTACTTTCTTCATGCCTGAGAACATTGTGAGCAACTAAAAATGAAAAAAAAAATTAAATATGATTATTGTATTTAAATTCGAAACAATTGTACAGGTAGTAATGCTTGAAATGGCAGGGCTGACCTTGATCATACGAAGTATTTGTATTTTAGAGAAAGAAGGGGAGATCATTTTATCATCCACAGTGCTAACTTCTGTGGAACCGAAACGTTTTGCCAGTCTTTTTTCAAACACGTTGTTCCCATCTGGAACGCCCTTCCCATTTGCACACGTTCAGGGGTTGGCAGATCAATGTTTAGACGATCTGTCAGAGAGCACTATGGTGCTCTTCTGGTGGAGCACTTTGACCCCGAGAACGTTTGCACTTGGGTGGGTCGTTGCAGATGTACACATTGTCGTTTTTAAATGTACACATTGTCATTTTTAGTACTAAAGTAGTTTTTATTTTTTTTTTTATTATTATTTGTATATCATTGGGGGGTGTCCATTCATGGGTCATTGACCCTTTAGGCAAACCCTTTTGGGTACAACCTTATTTTTGCATTATTTGAAAAATAGCTGTCATATCTGCCCATTAAAATGAACAAGACATGTTTTGTAAAATATATTATGAATTAATAATTTTAAATTATTAATATATTATGGCGTTTTCCTCACAATTAGAGGTACACAAAGGAGGATTTTGGTCCCATTCATATCTAACAAATTATCCTGGGGTAAATGGTATTTAATTTCTCCTGATTTTCAAACCTGTAATCTTCCTTTCCTGACACTTGCCATAACTCTGTAATAATTCTGGAATAAAGCCAAAGATTTAAACTTGCACATTAGAGGTTTTCCAAAAAGCCATTCATTTCCAATGACTCGTCTACAAGGTATTGTGATTATTATTATTATTTGTTTATTTATTTATTTATTTTTTGCAATTATCGGATATCGATTAAGGCCATTTATCTGTCATTTAATGTTTTAAAAGTTATAACTGTCCTGAGATTAGTTCAATAGAAGAGATCCATGCACTTAGAATGGGTTTTAAATACAACTTTATATGGCTTTACTTGCATGGGCATTCTATTAATACTACTTTAATTATGTGTCATAATCAACAGTTAGACATAAGGGTCTTACTGGAATAAACAGAATCAAAACAACACTTACCACTACCTACACAATTACGCAACCTACAGAAATCAATACCTAATTTTAAGCCGATTTCTTTGTTTGCCATTTATTTCCTCTCTAGCTTGTCCTTGTTACTGCTACTTTTGGTTAATAATGCACAAACTATATAATATAAGAGGTTCTGACGTAAATCACATTCAAAGATGTTTTTTGCTCATTTAGCAAAATCTAATTCTATAAAATCAATGTCAAATGATTCATTGCTTTTTTTATAAATCAACAAGAAAATAACAGGGACCACAACATAGGCTTACGTTGTAATTTACTCAAAATGTTTTTGCACACTTCCATCCTACAACTATCAACTTAAATAAGATCTTTTTTCAGTGGAATGTAAGTATTTTTTCATATTACAGACAATTTTGGTGAATTTTTTTCTTTTGTCTAAATTTATGTCAACTTCAACCGAAAAAAGGTCATCCACATTACAGATAAAACTGCAGTTTAACACAATGTAGATGATGAAAAAATGGCTACAGAACAAATACATCTGGCTTCCTTTAAGTAATTAATTTTAAAAATCACTTGTGCAAATATCGATGCAGTGAAAAGTGTTTTGTATCACAGACAAATATATCATAAGCTTACTAGTAGTTCAGTGTCAAACATTATACAACAACATTGGTAGTGGGGGAGGGGGGTCTGTCCGTTGTTACAGCTGATCAGTTAACATAATAAGTAATGAGGTGACAAATTAATTTTTTTTACTTTAATACGATCCTTTTCTGTTTTATTTTATTTTGTTATTTTTTTCTTCTCATTCAACAAATAGAAAAAAATCTCTTGATTTAATTTTTTTACGGCAATGTCTCGTTTCTGTCAAGTTTAATCTAATTTAAATTTACCGGGACGCACTGAAGGTACAAACATATACAAAGTTAGCACAATCATGCAGGCAAAGCAGGTTAACACTGAATTTATTTTTCTTAGGAAATATCCCAAATGCACTCCCTCAAAATGCTCTATTCAGGAGCCATGATAAGATTTTTTCTCATTTCTGTGAACGAAAATCAGCACAAAATACCCGAAAAGTACTCACCGTGCCGAACTTCATGTTGTTCTGTTGATATTACTCAATGGAGTACTTACCAGTTACGCACTTTTCGTCACCAAACTTGCCGCAATCGGACTGGATAATTCTGTGGAATACGTAGTGGCCACGTCAAAGGTACACGAAAAGCGTCACAGCTACAAACAACAGCGGCGCACCACTGATTTCACTCGCAATATCATTGCGTTTTGACCCACTTTCTTACGCCGTGATTGGTCAGAAATAGCATTGGCGTCATTTGTGTCCCAAATAACTGAACTACTTGATGCCTGGTTTTACAACCTTATCAGGACATATTATATCAGCCATAACACCACTCAAAATATCGCTCTTTATCCAAAATAAGCAGGCATAAAGTATTATATCAATTTTGATTTGTCTAAGTGTGGCAAATGTAATGCGTAGTTCTCGGATTACTTTTTCCTGCGTGCTTACACTACATGAACACAGGATGTTCATTTCTCAAGGGAGTGGGTCGATTAATGAGTCATTGCCTTTGATCGCTCCTGCAGAGATATTCTTGGAACTGAGAAAAAAAGAGAGCGGCGGATTGTGCAAAGTTTGATCGAGTATGGTCACACACGTCGCACTGTTTCCCAAGGCTTCCAAATATTTTTTTTCTTCATATTATTTAACACGTGAATTTTGACATAAATGAAGGCATCAGAATTAAGCCCATGTAATGTATGGCTGGACCCTGCCCCCCCCCCCCCCACCCCCCCCCCACACACACACACACACACACACCAACTGATAGCAACAGTCCAATCTTGACTGCTAGCTAACTGAGTTCTAGAAAGAACACTACCCCTTTATAATTATTGCTACTGGAAGTAAGATTTATAGATATTTGTCTTTATGTAGCCTATGTAGGCCTGCTGGACATATCCTCGCTTTGGCCACTTTCACTTTTCAGTCGACTTTCGGGATTTTGAGTATGTGACAGATGTAAACTTGATCAATAAGTGTTATGCACGAAAAAACCATGAAATTAATTGACAAAATACATGCTAATCCTTGATAATAATAGTAGGCCCTATATATATTTCCTCTTTTAAATAATTGATGTTGACATTTTTAAATATGAATTAATTATCATTTAGTAGTAGTAATAGCAGCAGTAGTAGTAGTAGAAGCGTTTTTACTCATTTTAATGAATTAAAAAACGAATGCACATCAGTCAGAAATTTAATTTTACGACCTTCACATATGTGTCGCCACCTACTGCCTCAATCAGAAATTGTCCAAGTTAAATCACCGGTAAATGGGGGTTAAAATTGTGCGCGTCGTATTCAGTACCTTTGCTTATTCATTGAATAATATGGTTTATATACATTTTTATGGAAAATGGGAACACTTTGTAATTATCGGTTTTTAATTAAGGTAAAATGCTTAATCTTCTTAGGATTAATTGCATGGAAACGCTTTGCTTGGATACAATACATGATGGTTTTATTTAGTTACAAGTGTAGTCATGTTTGAATAATCTGTCGATGGTTAAGTCAATGAAATGTATTATTTTCGATCCATATCTAATTTTTCTCGAAATAAAAGAAAAATTTTTCTACAAACGCGTCATATCTCGTCATGTCAGGTGTCATCCTTACCAGTTTAACTATACTGTACGTAATACCATGCAGGTTCTCCGTTTGTTCACGAGACTAATAGAAGTTCAATATGTCCACGGTTCGGTATCTACACATGCGCAAGTAAGCACTTCAAGAGAACAACCCCAAGTCCCATGAATTTTTTAAAACTTAAACATAACGTTACTTCTGACATATATATATATATATATATATATATATATATATATATATATATATATATATATATATACTTCAATCGTCGTGCCTCAAAGAGTTCTAGCACGTACAGATCCATATAACATAGACCCTATAACTTTACACTGGCTCTACGTATACAATGACATTGTTTTATCAAATTAAAGGTACGTCACTCAGTATTGCTTTATTAAATTAGAGGTCACTAAATTTGCCACCACCATATCCAGTTCAACTGGCTGAAAAAGCAACGTCAAAGACAATGGAAGTCAAAAATAAAATCATACATGTAGGCCTACTGTTACGTAAGTAGTCCCAAATAGTACATTATAAACGTTTTGGGGTCCCTGGCAGGCCCAAAAGGGACTTTAACAACCATGAAAAGTAGAGCAGGATTTATGTAGGCAAAGAGAATATACAGTTTATGTGACTTTGAGACGCCTCAAACGCGGAGAGAGTCTCAAAGTAGACCCTAAGTGCTAAATAACCATTTAATTTTTTAAGTCAGGTAAATACTGGGTTTATAAAACTAAAGTTTAACCGTGTTGTTAGTTCAGTATATAGGGAGTGTGCTCACAGACACTGTTAGTCGTATGTAGATTTGTATGACGGCGTTGGTAGCAGTTCGAAGTGTGATAACGACGACGACGCCGTCGTAATATGCCATGTAGGTAAGAAGTTAACACTTTTTTTTAGTGGAAACCTCTTTTTTAACAATTAACGCATGCATTTTAATGTGTTATTACACTTAAAAGTGTTATCCCTTTGGTCTCTCTTATTCCACCAGAGGAATCTTCCCTTCCTTTCAATAAGCTTCTACATTAGCTGCCAGAGTCGGGCAAATGTGATACAGGTAGATGATTACCACATGTGCTATAAATAACAAATGCTTGCTATGGTTGCATATTAAGAATTAATAAAAGCTGGTGATGTCATTTCTTCTGTGACTTGGAAGGTGAATGCTCTGGCGTCGCAGTGAGAGGTTGTCGCCTGAGTACTGCACCATTAGCTGGGATAAGATACAGAGGATGTATTTCAGCCGCGCAGATAATTATAAGGTAGAAGGCCATTAATGATTTCAGATTTTTTATGTGCGTTTGGGTGCGTGTGGATGTATAACTATGTGAGTTTTAAAAAAAGTCAGCCCCAAGGTAAGTCACTGCACGAACGTGCTGTGAACTTTTCTCTCGTGTCAACCTGTAACGTTAACGTCGTGCGCTCATAAATGGCTGACGCGGTTGGAAAGCTAAGATCGTGTGTGCGTGCCTGAAGGGAGGGTGTCGATATGCGGTTCAGAGAAAAAACGAGAGTTGAAAAACTACACGTTTATTATCTACAGAGACTGATAAAAAACTACCCACTCAATGAGCAGGGCGTGAATATATACAAAGTAGGCAATAGGAGGCGGAGCTAAAACTAAACCCATGTCCACTACAGACATTGACATATGAGCTTTAAAATACGTTACTACAACTGATAGTGCGCTTCGTTTGCATGGACATGCAACATTGTTCCAACAGAGGGGTCAATTTCATTAAACAAACTGTATTCCTAAATTAACCTTGAAACTTTGAACAACTTTAAGTGCAAATTTAGGGGCAGATCCAGAGACATTTTCAGACAGTCTTCTTCGTACTGTGCTTTATATTATAAATTTTGGAAAATGTTACATTAAACACATTCAAAGATTATCAAGAAAGAGCACATTTAACTTCACGGAGTTGGGAAAGCACGCTGCAATCCTGAATCGGCGGTAAAACATAAACGACATGAAGTCGTTTTCGTGAGTTACACGCAAAAAAGTAAGTGCCGGTGTAACATGCATGAAAATCTGAATCCCATGAAAATCTGACTCCCCCAGTCAAAATTTCATAATGAAAATCTGACTCCCCCCCATGAAATTTTGACTCCCCCTCACAAACCTTTATAAATATTATTTTATTTGAATATATAACTTTTAACTTGAAGTATGCATAATGGAGGATACATTGGCACTTTTTGAAAATTTTCATGACGAAATAAGAAAATTAAATTTTTTTTTCACCCAATGACTCCTATGAAAAGGTTATGGGAGTCCAAATCCTACAGTTAGTAAGATGAATACTTGTTTCAAAAATTATCAAGTTCCACCAAAATTTTCACCACCAAACTTTTAAATACTAACAAAATATACGTCACAATGCAAACCATGTGAAAAACAATGGTATGGTGACTTAATATAAAATAGTGCCTTTTCTTCATGAGAGTCCAAATCCCATGGGTATGAATATAAAGATTTTTCATGATTATTTTTTTCGTTTTTTTTTGCACCTAATATTTTACCACCAAACTTTCAAATATTTCCAACATATTCTTCATAAAGTATATTAAAGGGGCAAATGTTGAAATGATCACCATGTAAATATCAAATAAAAAGCTTTTTCATAGGGGAGTCATTGGGTGATAAAATACACAATTTTAATTTTCTTATTTCCTCCTTCAAATTTTCACCTGCTGTATTATCCATTATGCATACCACAATATAAAAGTCATACACTCAAATAAAATAAGATTTATATATATATATATATATATATTTTTTTTTTTTTGGGGGGGGGGGAGTCAAAATTCATGTGGGGAGTCACATTTTCATTATGAAAATATGACTGGGGAGTCACATTTTCATGGTACACCGGGTATAGCTTATTTAATTAGACCCCATTCCCAGAGATTAGATCGATCCAAACTAGATCGACCTAACTCCCTGGGGGTTCACGCTAAATAGCTGTCAGCCGAGCGGGCACGAAAGTTAATTACATCCTTACAGCTTGTAGTAGGCGGGACGGACATTTGAGGCGGATTATCTGACAGTAATCTAGTGAGACTCCCCACGGGGATAGATCGATCTAAATGTCTGGGAATACGTCCTTAGTCTCATTTAATTAACATTCATGTGACCGGGGCATAACGTCGTCAGTGGAAATCTGTACTTTTTACGCCAAGGGCCGAATCTGAATGGGGAAACGATACTACATGATAGCACTGGTTTCGTTGTCGTGAGAGTCTGGACATGATTGGGTGTTAACATCTGAGATTACACGCTCAGATGACGGGATTTCCTTAAACATTGTATTTTTTAAATGAAAAACAGGCTGTATTTCAGATATTTAAATCCAGAAATTGAAGAGCACGTATATGGGATATAATGCCTTGTATTGAAGTTGAAAACGGACACGAAAGTAATGCATAGCAACCTATTTTCATCACCCATCAAAATTTACGTTGAAGAGCAATTTTTGTTTTTCAAAAACACTTTCAAACTCGCATATTACGGCATTGGCACTCTGTGGCATCGTGGCTGATACATAGACTTACTTTCGGCTATTTCTCAAAGTAATTCTTTTTTTTTTTTCTCAATTTTCGCGTCTTAGTGTGTAGAGCGGCGTCCACGCACGACGGTGGCATCGTCCTCTGCTTGCACCTCAAGTAATTTGCTTTTTGTTTGTTAGCGCTTCCTTAGTTACTTCCTAGACAGTGCACAGACTCCTACTGCGTCAGGCACAATTATAATTAATTACGTCAGTGAAACGAGAGTAGGTACTCAGCTGTCAATCATTTCTCAGGGAAGAGCGGCTTTCGTGGAGCGAATAAGTTGGCGTACAAAAGTAAGATTTTCTGGCATCTAGATCAGGCCTACCCAACTACCAGACTCGGCACCTAAGGATCCTGAATTAACCAGTATATCGGACCACGCTACCCGTTTTCAAGGTGTGTGTCAGATCGCATTTCGGAGTATCATACCCCAGAATAAATTTTGTAGCACGACTGCGGGCTCATCCACGCTCGGCTGAACAACCTTAAACTGTACTCTTACTTTAGAGTAATCTAATTTATTGTCTCTATGGGGATATATGGGGACTTAACGACATTCGGTTTGAATGTTTTAACCACTTTTGATAGGGCTTTTTTGCATTGTATTAGATTAATGTGGCAGTCTAAGGTTCATCTAGGTGGCTTTCAAAATTATGCACCCGGTTTTAAAATCATATAGCGATTTTACGACAATCGTTTACTATCCAATCAAGGTGACAGCCGAGCATGTCAGGGCTCATCCTGTCGGTGTTCTGGCTGATACTCCGAAATGCGATCTGACACACACCTTGAAAACGGGTAGTGTGGTCCGATATACCGGTTAATTCAGGATCCTTAGGTGCCGAGTCTGGTAGTTGGGTAGGCCTGAAGATAGAAACAAACAACCCAATTTTAACACGTAACATTTGGTGCATAGACCTTCCCGATCAATAAGATGGTAACAAGAAAGGTGAAGCCTGAAGGTGCAATTAATTTGCTAAATTAGCCCAATTGCTTGCGTCAAATGGTTAACGAACGATTTCTCAGCTTTGAAGATTGATAACATAGTCTGAACTTCAAAACCCATTTCTCATTATTTAACTTCAAAACCCATTTCTCATTATTTAAATGAAATTTGATGTGCATCAGTCCTTGACGGACACAGGAGGCACTTTGGATCCTAGGACTATTAAACATGCTCACACTAGTAAATGAAATAATTCACTGTATGATGTATTGATAATTGATTTCTTTATGTATGTCTTCTGTATAAATACAAATTGTTATGTATTTTAGGTCAGAGGCCTGTTGCTACAATGAATAAACTCGTATCACAATGTATACACCTCCAAAGTTATCTACCAAGGCAATTATCACAACTGACATCATAGCAGAAAGTGGTATTGTTTACCGTTTTAAATGCACACACTGAGCTGTAGATATATATGAATTTTTATAACAGTGAAAATTGGATTTGCTGGGATTTTCGACACTTGGTAACATTTATGCAGTATGCACCTTATGTTCTATAGTGGGGATTTTGATTTTAATGCCTCTGCTATTAACACAATTAGTGTTTTATTAACAACTCCTTTAAAATCCTTCAGGCTTAGTTACATGGACTCGAGTTAAGTTAAAGATTATTACGGAGGTTTATCTTAAAATGAAATATATTGTAAATTCACTCCAATAAACAGTAAAGTCACTCAGACAAATCATCTTGCTCAAAGAGCAATTTATATCCTGCATCAGCAACTTCCAGTACAAACCTAACAAAGTGGATACAAATAGAAAATGTTACACAACACAAATTGAGCAAGTTTATTACAGCAAACAAAGCATGTTTAACCAGCTCCACAGAATGTTTCATAAAAAGAAAAATTTCATAAAAAAATTCTCCACAGTTTATTCAATGTGGAACTAAATCACAGATATGGACTGGACGGAATGGGATAAATGTAGACTGCTTTCAGAGACTACGTCACAATTAATGGCCATCTTTTACAAATATATAGTACTTTTTAACATCTAATTATCACTGTAAATGTTTTCCCTCTGCCATGGTTACTCTCGCTCATTAGTAATCAAGCCAGTTTTTCATGTCTTAATAGACTTAGACCAATTATCACACTAAGTACCGGAGGAACTGAAATATGAACAGATCTTTTCTCTTTCAAGTCGTGGACGGCATATTTATGGCTGTATCTGCGAGGAGCTCACTTAGCTCCTGATGCTGCTCTTCCTTTGCTGGATCCTGTTGCACTTTTCCGTACGCCAGTCTGTAGCTTTGAGCTGCCGGGTGCTGCTATTGCACCTCGGGACTTCATGCGTTCTGCTTTTTGCTGTTAAAAAAGAGAGAAATGAGTCAATGAAAAGTTTAAAGAATTGTAATCTTTTTGTTATGAATTCACAGTGCCCTCACATCTCTATTCCAGCTTTAAACATGAAACACAGCAATTTTGAAAATCTTCTAGGCATGTCTGGGTTAGACAGATTATTAGGAGTATATGTGATTACAGTGCTTGCTGTATGATTGTGTTAGTTGTGACACAGCTCACCAGGCAAATATTGTGTCAGTGTTTTTGTTGTGACACAGCTCACCAGGCAAATATTGTGTCAGTGTTTTTGTTGTGACACAGCTCACCAGGCAAATATTGTGTCAGTGTGTTTGTTGTGACAGAGCTCACCAAGCAAATATTGTGTCAGTTTGTGAGAGCAATGCCTGGAACAACCAAACACAGGTACTGGCAAAGTGTCAAGATATTGCAAACTAAAAGACCTGCTGAAATCTAGAGATTACAGGCCAAAATATTTTTCTAAGGCATTGTTGATTCATGGTGTCAGAGCCTAATATGCATGCATGCACTTTAACTCTTTTGCTTCAACAGAAATTCATTTGGACGACCACAGTATTAAATTTTATAAAAAAAAAACTAGAAGATGGCTTATTGGCCGCTGCAAAATTATCGATGAAGGGATGAATTTGAATCAATTGTTGGTCAATTTGGGCTGCATTAGTTCTGCCCATATTTCATTAAAATTGCTCCATTGACTTAATGCTTGGCATTAAACAGCGGGGCAGCAGGTTATAACATAGGCCTCACCCTCTCTTGATATCTCCTCTCAAAATAGTCCATATCCGATTCCCCAGGCCTTCGCATGGCAGACATCCTCTCAGCAAGGTCATGGTCAACTTCAGCACTGCCACCTGGTGGAGAGACAAATTTCAAGGTCAATAATGGTAAACTTCAAATCAGAAAATCATGAGTGGCAGGCCCGTAGCCGGCAATTTTAAAAGGGGGGGGGGGGGGGGGTCTTTTTCTGAAAAAAGTGGACCCTTGTCCATAAAAGCTTCATTTGCCTAGATCAAATTTTACCCAGAGTGGACCTTTTCCCAACAAAAGGGGCAGTTCTTTTGAACCCTCCCTGGCTGTGGGCCTGTGTGGTTAACTTAGGAGTAACATTTACACTAACATTTTACATATAGATATGATCATTTCTTGTTCAGCTTTAAAGGTACATACGATCTGAGCATCGGTGGAGCGTGGATTCCCAGTAACACATGTAAACCACTTCTACTAGATTCTTATGTGACTCAAATAAACTCGACATGCCAAGGGATAAAGCGAATAGATCACTCGATCAGCCATAAAAGACCTTTAGACTGCTCCTTTCTTTAAATTTTTGGTTGTAAATTTAACCCACTTTCGTGACCTACTTTCCTGCCCCATTGACATACAGCTTAGAATGCCAGCAGAAAAATCCGTTCAAACATCATTTTCGGGTAAAATAAAACAATGCCTTTTGGTAATTCTCTTAGTTATACTACTTGAAACTATATGCTGGCATTTGGTTGGTTTTTGTGACAAAAAATTGACTTCGTATGCACCTTAAAACAGTTAATCATCACACTCTACCAAGATACTCTTAGGACAGAAATAAATAATTAATTAATGACTAAAAAATGCCTTAAAATCATGGTGTTAACAGTTGTGGTTTCTGACCTTGTATCGCTTTCCTTACGGGCCCCCTGGCCAGCTGGTGTGCCCTGATGGACTGGACATTAGCCTTCAGGAATGGGTGGTCAGCTGATGTGATGGGCTGGTCCAAGAACTCAATGGGAGGGGCACCTGAAATGTAATAGAAAATATGATAGGTTGGATGAAGGTGGGAGGGGCAATTGTATGTAAAGCAAAATCTGATTGGTTAAAAATGTTACTCTGAGGATATGAGTGCCTATCAAAAAATACCACAAATTACTAATAAATTGGAATAAACAGATGAGAATTCTGTCTGAATACAAACAATATTTCCTGGAAATTTTAGTATTTTTCCCTTTATTACCTAAGTATAACATTTCTTAAACTGTTTACAAAACTTTTGATCTATTCAGAGAGTTGGATTCTAAGTTTTCTCATTTTTAAGTAACTCCTGTAGTGATGAAATTAAGAGCTAAAAACCTATTCAGTGCAAAATATCCTCAATGGTTTTGAATTGTGACAGTGATGAAGGGAAAATGGCAGATATTTCCAGACAAAGTCATTTCTCAGCTGTTATACAGATCCCATACACACACTGTTGTCACAGGCCTGTAGCCAGGGGGGGTTCGGGGGCTTCGAAAGAACCACCACTTTTGCTGGGAAAAGGTCCACTCTGGGTAAAATTTGATCTAGGTACATGACGTTTTTATGGAAAAAGGTCCACTTTTTCAGAAAAAGAACCCCCCTTTAGAAATTGCTGGCTGCATGTCTTCAAATACTCTCCAACCTCACCTGCGCCACTGGGGTCCAGCCTCATGTAGCCATCCATGAGAGAGGAGAACCCTGTGAGGCCCCCCATGGCCTGATAGGGTACGTCCTCCCCCACGGGGTGACCCCTGGCCAGTCTCTCCTCCTTGGTCTCAGTGACCATATGGTGGACATACGTGGGCTCCCCACAGCCACATGTAAAGGAGCTTTTAAACCCTGGACACTTACAGCCATCTTGAAATAAAACAGTACGATAAATGAATTAAAATACTAATACTATCTTTATTTAACAGAAGCTTTTAAATAACGGACCCAAAAATCTATATTGAATTCAAGTAAAAGGTACATTTGATTTATATATTTTTCTCATTAATTTCTCAAAACTTGGAAGAATAAAATGATTAGTTGTGATCTATTTGTACTAATTCAATTATTCTGGACAAATTGTAACAGAGTCACTTACAGGCACTGCTGCATTTAACTTACTTTAAAATTGGTACCCTTTTTTCTGTCTAAAGTTGACAGAAAAACAATAAATAAGCAAAAACATTTTCAACTTTTAAAATTCACAATCCGCACTCTACCATTTATGGTCACTTACAAACCCATTTAAATTCTAAGATAATCCAAACTCTTATACGCCCCATATTGTGTGTAGTCCCAGCATTCAAAGACCAGTCCCCACCTTTTCTACACTTATATGCTCCCACTTCAGAATGGTCATCAGCGAAATGTTTACAGCTGCAGCGTATGGGCTGAGTGCCGTTGAGAGGCACGTAGTGATATGACGAGCACTTGCAGCCCTTCACTTTACAGGGCAGGAGAATAGGACGCTCAGCAGGAATTGTCTGGAAATCTGTCTTGTGCTGCCTGTACCTGGTTTCAAAGAAAAAGAATGTCTTATTATTTAGCTTTGTACTGTAAAGGTCATCTGTGCCTTCAATAGGAAATAATTAAGGGGTCTATGATGGTTGGGGTAAGGGCCTCACCTGTATGCTGGGGATCTGGTATGTCTCCTCTCAACAAACACACGATTTCGGTTATAATACAGGTTTATTTCTGTTAGCTTAAGTGTACATAGGAGCCTTAGCTTTACAATATAGACAACAACCTTCCTATAGGTCATCCATGTTGATCATCATTTTCACAAGTCTTCAAGTTGGGCGCTGGGGGAGAGTAAATGCTCTCTGAATGCTTTGCAAAATTAAATAACAACTTTTTACAAGCATGAGACCAGTCCTCACTGAAAAAGTAGCATTTACACGATTCATTGGATTTACACCATTCACCCAAATGACCCTGAAAAAGTCGGAATTCAGACAATAGTTGGGAAAGTCTCATTAATGTTTTTAGCTTTACATCCTCTACTCGTTAAAAGGAGGGGAAGGTCTGGAAATTCTGCTCTTTGTTAAAATGATGATAAAAATGGAAACCCCAAAATAATAATCATTATAGATCATTGAACCATCTTGAGCCAGAGTAAATTCTACCTGTGTGTGCAGAAGCAGGGTGTTTCTGGACCAATCAGCTTGCAGTCCATGCCACTTGGTGCTGTCCACGCTGTGTAGACTCTGTTCTCAAGACGCTGTTGAAAAAAAAAACTAATATTTAGGTTATACCTGGGCAAATAGGCACCCATCGATCTATAAATCAAAATTCCATAAACATATCACATTGGATTTTACATGTACAGTACCTTTTTGTTATTAGCAACTGAAAACAAGTACATAGAAGGGCTAATGCATGAATTTTTCATAAAGTTATGTGCACAAACTAATTAATTTAAACAATATTTATTTTAATGTTTTTCATAATACGTTATAAAATACATTATTACTTGAGGCAGAACTCTCTTCTTGTATTCTTCATATTCTTCAGGTGTGAACAATTTGCCCCCATCATCATCCCCTACTATCCTGAAAATGAAATGTCAAAGTTAAGTTGATATGTATAATAATAAAGAAATATTGCAGGTGTGTTGGAAACTGGTAAACGTGATTGTACATATTTACATTTTTATAAAAAAAATTACGGCCAAAATTTAAAATTTTAGTCCAAATCAACTCTAATGCAAATTATCTTTAATTATCAAACTCTATCTCCTTCTCTCTCACTCCCCCTCTCTCCATATATGTATATATTTCATTTCAAATTTTATTTCGTTTTCCTTTCTCGTGCTTCTTGCTTTATTCGATGCCTACCAGTAGGAATCCAGTACGATGGACAGAATGTTAGAATTTAATTCAATCAATAGTTAAATTCAAAGTTAACAGCAATTAAACTCCATCGTCCGTACCTCTTGTACTCCAAATAAGCGTCAACGGACGCTGCAGCGTTTCCGCCGAATTTAAGGTGATACTGCCTCTCTGCCATGTTTCTGCCAATATCAAGCAGGGAATGTTTTTATTTTAAATGAGCTTCCTGGGAGATGAACAGCCTTGACCTTGATGAAACCAATCTTCAGACATAAAAGATCATAAACTTGTCAATCGTAATTCATAACTACATGATATTTAAATTCAAGTCTAGTTCAGTCATTTTTTTCTCAAAGAATCTACATGTTTGCTCGGTAGTCTCTTTGTTCTCATCCGTTTCTTTGTATAAAACATTTCCTATTTTTTTCATCATACGGGCACCTTGCTTCTTGACGTCACAGTTTCCAATAATAGATCGAGATTCGGAGCGACAGAACATTTTACTACCGTAACAATACAGTGATTAATTCCCATTTGAAGAGCTAGAAGACACCAAAGACCGAAATGTCACTGTCGACAGTTATACAGATACTTTTAGTTTTCCTAGGAAACAACATTTTACAGGTATGCAGGGAGAGAAACGAGATATTTTATGTGTTTCGTTACAGTTCTGTCAAGATGACTGCACCAGTAAATGTTTTGAAAATCTTTTGTGTTTCATTTTCAAACCATGTATGCCAATGATATGTTGAATTGTCATGATGATTCTGTCAAGTCATTCTGATCTGATATGACACCAGGTAGTGCCTGTGCTCTAAATATTGATAATAAAGCACCAGCGGACTGTTGGTTGCGGGATAATGTGTGGTTACAACCAGGAAGTTTTTGTCGAGATTTCAGGTTCGAGGACAGCAGAAGTATCAAAGTATGCGCTAAGTGAAACTTAAAAGTGTTAAATTGTACAAACTGAAGTACATTGTATAGCTAAAGGAGTGCTACAATGTGATAAGTTATAGTGCATGTAGGGCCTTCATGTACTCAGAAGTGCCCCCCCCCCCCCTGCACATGCATCATGATTTCTACAGTAACCCTTTAGTGTAACTTGATTGTGCAATAGAACAAAAGGAAAGTTGATGTTGAAATGTCTGCCACTTTTATTTCAAACCAGGATGTGACCTCAAGGACAGTCACAGGTAATACACTGTTCACCTCTCACGTGATTCAGTAAAATAGAATCCCATAGGTGTACAGTGTATGTGTATGCTTTTCCTGGAAAAAGAACTTTTTTTAGCATAAAATGTGGCAAAAAAAGTATTTGTTCTCAGATTAGTTCAGCAAGAAATGCTTAATGTACATTTAAAAAGGAAACTGAGGGTGACTGGATTTTCCATTCAGGAGCAGGGTTTTTCCCTCCGTCACATCTTTGCATAGTCATTGGATTATAACTGTTTATATGACCCACAAATATTTCTAAGCCCGTCAGTTCAGATGCACTCTCAGTACATTATAAAACAAAACACACTTTGTTTATAACTGTAAAACTGCATCAATTTTATTATTAGTACTTTAAATTAAAGATCCATAAATGGGAAAGATGAAGTTGATTTCAAGCATTCACAGAAGAGGTAAAGGGATGTATTAATAATCAAGCCAGACATGCTGAAACTGTCAGTCCGATCGGTTATGATTGGGAAAATTTGTCTGGACTGGTAAAAAATTGGACTTGGTCGCTCCAAAGGACCGACAAGAGTTTTAAGAGCAGCAATTTTGAATTTACAGTCATCATTCGACATACTTAACTCATAAAATTATATAAAACTCAAAGTGTTTTTCCCTTCCATTTCAAACCTATCACATTCACAAACAAAGTAAGCTACTCTAATCATACCAGTAGTATCTGTCTCAAACGAATAGGGTGCTTTTTGGTCCGACAAAAATCCATTCGGTCCAGCAAATTTTTCATTACTGTCGGTCCAAATGTCCGGCCATTCTGAAAAGTTTTCAGCATGTCTGTCAAGCTAATCAAATTGATAATTGTGCTCCTAAAGACTGAATCCTTCATCTTAGATTAAAGAGGTTGTAGAAGATTGATAATGTCAAACTCATGTCAATGCGTGAACTTAGATGACGGGTACGAGTTTGAAGACTGATATATATCCTTGATAATTGACATGTCAATGGACCTGCTCATGTGCACACAGAGAACAATGAAAAGGAAAAAGGGCTACCTTCTAATGTTAGTAGCTGGAGTAAAACATGCCATGCTAGTACTTATATCTCTGAATACAATCTAGAATGTAATAAGTGCAGTGCGATAAGACAACGTCCCTACTAGTAATAAAAGAAATAAGGAGAAAAGAAAAAGAAATCTTTGATTTTTTATTTAAAAGAGATAGGGAGAGAGATGTGAGTACTAGTAGTTTTAGGTCTGTGGTCAAAACTGCAATTTCATTAATTTATACCTTGTGAGATCAGGAATAAGCATTTTTAAGGGTGTATTTACAGAGATTTAGATCGATCCAGGGATTTAGATTTAGATCGACCTAACTCCCTGGGGGTTCACGCTAAATTGCAGTCAGCCGAGCCCGAACCATAGTTAATTACTCCTGACAGCTTTTATAGGCGGGACAGACGCTTAAGCCGGCTAAGCCGGCAGTAATCAAGTGAGACTCCCCATAGGGATAGATCGTTCTAAAATCTATGGGAATGGGGTCTAAGCTTTGTACACTGACATATGTCATTGTGGAGTGCAGTAATCACCTTTACAACTGGACTGTTACAGTAAGAGCAGATTCTCAATGAATTGAGCCAGGCTTTACAAAGCGGTGAC
>NW_019775580.1:494265-516262 GCF_001039355.2 Lingula anatina
AGTTGTATTGTTTTTTATGTCTTTAAACATTATGTTACTTATGTAATATTATTTTATGCACTGTCATCATTTTTCAAATATTGAGACTTACATCATGTGAATTTGAACTCTCATGGTCCTGAAACTGTAATCTTATTGAAAGGGTAGATTGAGACCATCTTCTGGGACTTCCGGAAGACAGTCAGGTTATTAAGTTTATATTGCCTGGTATCTATTTTTTCTTCTGTTGGAAGACCATCAAAATGGAGGATGGATCAAAATAGATACTTTGGAATACTGTCAGAAAATATCTCTGGGTCCGCTCATGTTATTGACCATTTTACCTGTTGTGCATGATTAAAATTCAGTGTTGACTGACAGTGCTATTATAAGCATTATTTATTATTGCATCAAAATTGACAAAATGACCTATTTTGCATCTTTATTTTCTGTTTTTTGTCTGTACATTTGACAGCTTTGCTGCCTTGTTTATTTTTATTTTTTTCATTTTCTCAACTTTTGTTTGAATGTAGGTTGTCAGCATAGGTTTAGTATTACTTTGTTCTGTTTTCATTAGATTTTTAAAAAACATTTTAACGGGTTTTCTGCTGTGTTTGTCTTTCACTTTTTCACTGGTCTACATAATTAATTTTGTCAAGTCTGACAATAAAGCAGCTTGTTTGTGTTTTTTTGTTGATCGATACTGTGTACAGGTGACACTCAATAACAAGGATATTTACTGT
Organism: Lingula anatina; assembly: GCF_001039355.2. The sequence goes on from NW_019775580.1 coordinate 494,988, forward strand.
GGTGAGATCTTCAAGGTCTCTTGACTTCAGGTAAGTTGTGTGGCTAAGGGTCCCCATCCTTATTTGACCTGCATTTCAATCACAAATAAAAAAAATGAGTTTTTGTGGTCAGCAGATATTAATTTGTGTGATGTTGGGATATATTTGAGCATATTTTTTCTTCTTCGTAGGCAGATGAAATCAATATTGTAGACCAAAACCAAGAGTATTAATTGTGCGTGAGTTACAAGATGAATAAAATTTTTATCTTGATGATTCATCTGTGAGCTAGATAATCATTATTTTCTAAGTGAATATTTCATGATCATTGCAAAACTTGATACCATGTTTTTAGTGGCAGTGTTGCATGGAAATTCTGAATGAGGATACAGAAAGGAAGTCTTGGTGTTTTCAAATTGGTAATTTTTCTGAGATCTTTAAATAAAATCGTTGTACTGACTTCTTAATAATACCATGGGGTATAATAAAGTTAGGTAAAAGCAATTAGTATAGGAAGACAAATAAGACCAATAAGAGTTAGCTAGGAGCAATTACTAGTACAATACTAATGGGAGCCCCATGCCCATGCCTGCGACTCCATTAAAATCAATTAACATGTCTGAGGAATATATTGCGATTTGTACATCATGACAAGTCTGAACACTACCTTGAATCCTGCTGTATTTTAGGACATGTCTTGAACATATCATGATAAGTATTTAGTTAAACCTAAAATAAAGTGAAAAAAACACCATTCCTTTGGCTGAAGAAAACAGTTACATGTAGATAAGATGGAAATAGATTGCCTTTCTTGGGCAGAAAAAGAAAGTATAAACACAAACGGGTTTAAACATTATTAGTGGCTAGTAGATGTGTTGATAGTAAAGTGGCAGTATTTTTCAGACGATATATCAACCATTGATAGCACACACATCTCAGAAGTATTTGTGTGAATGGTAATTGGTCATATCTGAGGAGGGAGCTGGTATGATAGGAATTTCTCTTGAATGTGATCCTCCCACTAAAACGTAAACAAAGTACACATTTAAACAAAATGGAGGATTCAAACAAAAGTCGATACCCACATTCAAATAGATCTATAATGGATTTTAACTCCCAAACCTTGACAGACTAAACAGATTATTTGTAGAGGGCATTCAAGACCATTTCTGAATATCCAATTAATAATTAAACTGATATGTGTACTTAAAGAGGAGCTGAGGTCATCTCGGGTCATCTCAGGTCAGTCAGTTAGGTCAGCATAACTGAGGACACATTACTTTGGAGAAAGGTCGGCTGTAATACAAGGCAGGTGATTGGCATTTCTGATCTTTGCTGGACTGGTAAAGCTTGGGCCAGTTGCAAGGAAATTGTTTATTTTTTCTCAGTGTTGCTTTAAAAAGGGATGACATTTACCACACAAGGGCCTTTCTTTCCACTGATTTATCCCTGACCTCTTGGGAGTTTGTCTGCTATTGGGGTTACCTGTCTGCTTTATTGTGTTTTTGAAGAAATGTTTCCATTTGGGGATCATAAAGGAGTGGCAGAGATGAAAGTGGCCTAGATATATCTGTAGGGTCACCAAGTCTAGGTGATTGTAGTCTTCTTAAAGTCTACAGCATCCATTTTCATGTAGGGAAAAATGTCAATAATACAAGAAACTTTATAGTAAACAGGGAAGCATAATTATTTGAAGTAGAAAAGCACTCATAAAGCACTGGTTGTGTTATAAGGCAGCTCACTTCACATTATTGATTATTTATTGGATCACTACCAAAACCTTATCGATTCCAAGTATTAGTAAGCCCGTTACGACCTATCCTAAACATTTTATCAGGATGTTTCCGTATCTTACTAAGTTTTGCTTTTAAAGAACAAAGCAGTTTTCTTAATTGTTGAAGTATGAAGGCAGTACTAGTTATGTGTGCAGAATTTGCATTATCTGACTGTGTGGTATAGTTTTATCTGTTTTTTTTTTTCTTTGTGAACTATTTCATGTTAAAAGATCAAGATTTCATCATTGTTGACATAATATATTCAATTTACTTTCTTTGTCTCTTCAGGTAGCAGCTGAATTCTGCCAAGATTTTCAGAGATAGTGAGTATGACTCCCTCAGGGGTTTTTCTCAATATGTAGTTCTTGGAATATGTATGCTTGTGTGATTATCACCATTACTCTTAGATTTCTGCTAGATAACACAAGGCAGCAAGGTGTGTGTGTGTGTGTGTGTGTGTGTGTGTGACATGCGTGGCTGAGAAGTGTGCGTGAACGTCACATGCATCTTGCTGAAGAGTGGTGTATGTGACTTAGTTTTTGTGGGTGAGGAGAACAAGAACCGGGCGTGGTGTATGTCGCTATCATGCATGATACATATGTGTGTTTGTCAGCCAGATTGTACACAACATTTTACCTTTTTAAATTAATGTCCGCTGTCATATAAGGATGAATTGATTAAAGAATTGTAGACTACTTTTCATTTTGGATGAAGTTAAAGTTGATTTAGTAATTTACTACAATTTTGCCAAACTAGACAAAATAAAAATAATAATACACAAAGTATTGCAAATGTTTACTAGTATCCATAAAATAGTTGTCTTCTGCCCATGAAAAGCAGATAGCCTGTTAGTTTGTGCACAGGTGCAGTGTCTTGTAATATGTCTGCACTACTCCTCTCGCATGCAACGATCTGCTGCCAGCAAAGGCAACATTTCACTTCATGGACACTTCATTAAGTTCCATGATTCAGTATGCTTTGTAAGAAGAATTATGCCAGTGGCTACAACAGCTGAAGTTCTAGCCAGTTGGGAGAAACTAATCCCTTGATTTGGACTGACTCCAAAATAGCAGATAACATGTTTGAATAAAAGATGAAGTTCTGTTCGTTTTTGGAGTGGTAGTATATGAAAGGGTCTCTATTAAGCTTTTTTTTTCTCTCCGGGTATGGGACTCCCCCCCCCCCCCCTCCCTCCCCACCGCGAATCCCCAGCCCTCCCACCTTGGTCTACCTGTGATATATTGTACAATCTCCCTTGTTTCTGTTTCAGCTGTGACTATGGCTGCTGCAGTGAGGGTTGTTGTAGCTATGATGGCTACTACTACAGTTGGAGCATTTGGAACATGTGGTATTTCTGGTAAGATATTCAGTTTCATGATTTAAGATTGAAACACGAGAAAGTAACCTGAATTTGGGCAGCCTTAATGAAAACAAAATTTTTAATTTTTATTTATATCCAACATGGATAAAATTGCTGCACATCTGTAGATGATACATTGCCAGTAAAAGCTACAGAAAATTTAAATTTTTGATCTGTAGCAATTTCTAAGAAATTAAGATTTAACAAATGTATATTTTTGTTCAAAATGTAAATGAAGGAATTAATTTGACCAAAAATAAGCATACTAGTACCTGATGGTCAAGATCTTTTCATGAAAAGAATTATTATAAAAAATAATACATTCATTGCATCAGTTGCCAATTCTTCTTCAGGTTCATAATCATCTTCATCCTTCTGTCCTGTTTTGGAGCATGTGGCTATTGGCGCCGTCGCCAGTGGATGTTGGCCCAGCAACGCACCACCACTGCACAGCAGGGTCATCTCTTCATACCCTCCATGGACTATACCAACCCTGCAGGCCCCCAGATGTACCCGTATGGGGGGCCATACCCCCAGCAACAAGCCCAGGGGAATTTCCCATCTCCACCCCCTTATGCAGAGGTAGGGGCCACTCATATAGCACCAGAGAGACCTGTTCTGCTTTATAACTGTAGCTAGTAGAAAATCTGTCTTAGCTAAGACTGCTATGAATATAGACAATTCAGTTGTGTGGTCACAAATTGTCCAGTGTAGCTGTGACCCTAGAACACTCTTGACTGTCAACTACTAGTATACTGTTTGTGGACAAATACAGGCCTACCCAACTACCAGACTCGGCATCGAATGATCCTGAATTCACCGGTAGATCAGACCACACTACCCGTTTTCAAGGTGTGTGTCAGATTGCATTACACAGTAGCAGACGCGACACCGCTCTTGCCTAGTACGCGATGTGATAGTGACGATTCTCAGCGGGGTTGAAAAGCATTGCATCACCACTCCAAATTTGTTCAGGGTATGATACTGTGTAATGCGATCTGACACACACCTTGAAAACGGGTAGTGTGGTCTGATCTACCGGTGAATTCAGGATCATTTGGTGCCGAGTCTGGTAGTTGGGTAGGCCTGAAATAGCTAGCTACAAGACCAATATAGCAAAGCTGGCCTTAGTTGGCTGTCTGGTTTCAGTTAGCTGGCTATATGATGTTAGCAGTGTGTCGAGCTAAGCCTTAGACTGATCCAGAAATATGTACAAGTATTTGATGACTTATAAAAGGATTTCAAAGTGGATTTCCTATTATATGTGAGTGACATTGAGCCAGAGTAGCCCAACTTCTTTGTTAGAATATCTTTTACTTTGTGAAGAGTTTTCTTATTAACAGATTTTATGCCAAACTCTTCCTCATTCTATCTGATATTTCCAGGTGATTTCCAAACCAGATGCATACCCCCCATCAAAGCAGGATCTGCCCCCATACCCAGGGGAGCCAGTGGTAACAGCCGCCACCACTACAGAGAATACAAATACTGCAGTCAACTCCCAACAACAGGTCTCCTCAGGTACAGGACCATGATGATAATGATGACTTTTTTTCCAAGATAATTTAATAGAATACTTCATTAAAGTTGTATATTTAGCAGTGTACTTTAGATATTGACATAAAATAATTTTAAGAACAAATAAAAATATCAGAATTTTTTCCATATTAGGTGCTGCCGCTATTCCCCAGCCCCCGCCATATCAGCCATCATCAACGCCACCAGTTACGGACCCCGCGGCGCAAAACCCAGAACTAGTAGCTGTCATCACAAGCCACACCTAGTTTTCAGCATAGCCCTGCCCATTTTTGGGTGGAAGCCCCGCCCCTTTCAGCAGAGCTCCACCCTTATTGAAAGGACTCTGAACTGTGTGACACTCTTATGGAGTTGAACTTTGTTCCCATCTCTCTACTACAAAGCTGTAGCAAACTGACACAGCACCTTATTATATGAAGCAGGAGAAAGAACAGGTCCTGTGACGTGGACTGTCATTATCTTTTTGATTGACAAGTTGGGATTAGCATTAAAATGCATAAGCCCCGCCCACATTCTTCTGAGTTTTGAGCTCAGATTACACGCACAGGATAAAAACTTAATATTAACTTCCTGTTTAGTATACAAGATGCGTATTGTCTCTTGGCACTGTTTATTAAGAATAAAACTGGAAGGGGGTGCTTATTTATAGTAAATATATATTAATTGTGGCAATATGAAGGAAAAAATTGCCATTCTTTGCATATCTGTGCCTGTGTTTCATATTTTTTTACAAGCCAGAAACTAACATAAACATAATATCTCTTAGCTGATGACCTTCTTGTTTCTTTTCATCAAAACTTTTCTTTGATCTTTTTGATAAAATCAAAATTCAAGATTGCAATATTTATAGTACCCAGTTATGATTGCACAGGGTTTGTTTTCAATGTATTTAAGCACGGTTTTTTGGTGTTGTGTATATTTCTTGTGTTGTGTAGGTAAGTTTGTATATAGAAGCCCTGGATATTATCGTGATAGAAAAAAATATATTTTCATGGCTTGGAGATGCTTTGCAGTATTGTTCTCAAGGAATGCTAATAGACTTAGAAATATTTTGATTAAAAAGTCGGCCTCATCTCCAGACAGATCTGACATTGAAGTGTTTATGGTCACACTTAGTTTGTGCAATTGCTGGTTAGCATCCCCCCCCCTCCACCAAGCCCCTTTCCCATTGTCTACAGTCTTTCAGAGCAAATTAAAATTTGTTGACTGATAATCTTTCTTTAATTTATTGAATTTTTGTCTGCACCTATGGTGGTTTTGGTGTGCAGACGTCTAATCATGGTGATATATTTATAACCAATTTGTATTTCATATGTGCTAAAATATTTTCTTGTGCATACGCAACATGAACATTTCTATTCTATTTGTCAGGTTATGTGGATCCATGGTATTTTACACATATACCTATATATACAATTGTGCCTACTGTGCACGGAGATTATTTGGAGTTATGTAATTATTGGGAGTTGAAGAGGGAAAAGTTCTGCCCGGCGCTCTTGACGAGTTGTGATGAAATGCATTTGATGTATATAAAATGATATTGAATAATTTAAAAATTTGAAAAAATTGTGAGAAAAATTCAATATTGGAATTAAGGTGTTTGAAATTGTGAGTAAGTATGGTTGTTTAGTATTACTAGTGCCTTCAGGTCTTGCCTGTACATTAAAATATATAATGTTATCAGCATTTTTATCTGGCTGGATTCCCTCATCAATGAAGTGGGCAATGACAAAGGAGGAACAGAAATGTTGGAACTAAATCAATGTAGAATAGGAATTTTATTAGATTAATATGTACATTTGGATATCATATAAGACTGAGCTTGTTTTACATATTTATCTTCTCTGGCACTTATAACATTGCTTGAAGGTGTGATTTACAAGTCTTTCGTTTCCCACTTGATATTTATAAGAATTACTCCCAACTTCAAGTAACCTTTTTTCTGAAAATAAAGGGGTAAAAACAATTTGTCAATCTTAATTTAATCTGAGTTAAAGCTATTGCCTTATATTTTTAAATTTGCCATCCTTTGTCAATGTTTTGTTATTCTACTTAAAGAAAATCGAGGTGGTATTGACATTGTGTAAGTCTGGCCACAAACATAAATGTGATTGCTTGTTGCTATGTGGTATTAGTCAGCTATGGGTCATATTAATTAATTAAGGACCAATTTCATGCTTCTAGACAGGTGTTTATTACCTGTGTTGTGATAAAATGATAGAACAACTGATGAAGATCAGTGTATTGGTTTTCTATTGGTGAAAGTTGCAAATGAAATAACTAGCATTTGGTTGACAATAAAATCAGGATGTAAATCAGAACGGGAGCGTCTCGAAAGTTCGAAGGTTCATTTGTCCAAAAAATGGTAACATATTCAGCGTTTTTTTTTTAATCAAGGTTCTGTAGTGAATATTCGGACCAATGAACCTTGGGATTATTGCTATGGTCCCCCCATCAGAGCAGCTAGAGGTGCATGACAAAAGGGAAATGTGACCCTCTCTTCGACACAGCGTTTGTGCTTTTAACTGGATTGGGAAGGGGAAGGGTGATGGAAGTGAGAACGATGTTTGAAAAAAATAAAATTGTATTTATGTGAACATGATCCCAGAGTTTTTTATTTGGAGGACGGTTAGTTCCAAAGGAATTTTGTTATTTAGGGTGGTGCAGTTTACCTGCATAGAGCTTGAATTAGACACTTTTTAAGTGGGTAGAGTTGTATTATGTTGAACTGCCTTTTCTCCAGCTTTGTTTTCTGTTTTTGTTAAAAAATTGAAATTGTCTCAACATAAAGTTCTTTCAAACAATATGTGGAGTTCTTGTCATATGCATTCATTTATTAATGTCAGTACATAATTATGGTATGGCACCTTATACACACCTCTCTTGCTGGTACAAATTTCTCGAGATATTTTCACGCATCAACATTTTTCCCCCCGAGCTTGGTCCAATTTTGCAAAACATTTTCAGACCCAAGTAGTTTAAAGTTAAAAGGGTACCAAATAAAAGGACAGCAAGATTATTAAGTGACCATTGCCACAGTATTCCCATTCATGTTGACAAATGGGCATGCTGGGTAAAAAAAAAAAGTGAATCAAGGGGGGAGGGGCATAGGTCTCGAGTTCAGACAGTTTTTATGTACAGACACAGATGTGTCTGTACATATAGCCATCATCTGCGTCTGTCGTCGCCGTCGTCGCCGTCGTCGCCGTCGCTGTCGCCGTCGCCGTCGCCGTCGCNTTTTTGCATCTTTATTTTCTGTTTTTTGTCTGTACATTTGACAGCTTTGCTGCCTTGTTTTTATATTCTGTTGTCTGTTAGCAAGTCTTTGGTCTTGTCCTTATCAAAAGTAAGTTGTAGACAAACATATTTTCTCCTCATTTCAGAATGTGGTAAAAATAACAAAAGACCACAGACTTAATTTCCCCGTCTGAGATTTATTCTTAAACCGCCATCCCTATGAATGAGAAAGCAGTTCAAGATAAATTCTGAAATATGTACAAAATAATCTATACAATATAACTGATCATCTTACATAATCTTGCACAATGATTTTACGATGAAGAACAATTTACATGTACAACACATATTTTACGATGTTAGATTACACCAAAAATTATCAACTTAGAAAATAAATGAAAGACAAAAAGCCTTTGTTTACGTTTTCTGTAATTTTTTTTTTCCTTTTCATGTTTCGTTATGAAGTGATCGGGTCACAGCGACATGTGACATTTGCAGCAGAGTCAGTTTTCACAAAACAAGTTTTTCTCATTCATTTCCAGGAAAGGGAAATCTTGTTACTTCCCAGAAAGTGTTTTTTTTTTCCTATAACATCATTAATGGTTCATAGTTTATCTCTGAAATAATGTTATCATATCAAAGGTCATAGATATGGTGGTCTCCTCTGTGAACGCACTCTAGTGTCGACCTGGATCTAAGCACTGCCTCCTAGTGGTAGTATATGGAACAAGCCTCAGTTCTGCCCTCTAGTAGTAGTGAATGGAACAAGCGCCTTGGAGTGACAGTGGAAATCCCAGGTATCTGCCTTAAAAAGTGAGAAACAGGCTGAAAAAGAAAGAACCCTTTATTAGTTTGCAAAAATATCTAAACAAGACAAAAACTAAAACAACAGCTGTGAACCACTGGTTTATCTTCTGGTATCCTGTTTGAGACTAACATGCCCAATTTCACTTTCCCATTACAAAGATAAGAAAGCAAAGAATGTTGTTTGCAACTATGTTAATCTCTTTCATTAGATGCTTTGTAACAGTTTAAATTTTCATTAATTTAATTACAAATCTGATATTAGGTGCACTCTGAGGGATTTTAACCATTTTAAATGACTTAATTGGGAAACAGAAGTAGCTGACCAGGATATTGAGAAAAATATGACTTAGTGACACCTTCAGAAGCTTTGATTTTTAAACCAGAAATACTGACATCAAGCTCATTAAATATTACAGTTTAAAATTATGTGATATGGTTGATGTTTGTTGTGTGCACCAGTAAACACATGTATCATGCTGGAAGTTGAATGTCCTGTCATCTCACCTGAGAAGGTTAAACTCTGGCATGCCTGGTTCTGGACCATGTGAATAACCTGAATAAATAAATAAATAAATAAATAAAATAAATAAAGAGCAATGATATACATTGATTACATCATTTAACTTTTTGATTCATATCTTTATTTTTTCTTTAAATTTACAGTGTATTTTTACTTTGTTCGCCCTATAACAGTAAATTTTATTTTTAAGTTCCAACATATGATGCAGTATACATAGTGAGGTGTAGGTTCAAATTCAAACTCAAGACAAAACTACAACACCTTGCCTCAGTCTAAGACTAAATATATTTCCCAAAGTCAACGTCAAAGTAAGAATCGCCACAGACGTTCAAGTCATCGCCTTACCTAGATACAACACAAGTGGTATAAACCCAATGTGGAATAACCGCTGGGCGAGGCCTACAACCGTAGAAATTCTACCTTTCATGGTTGGACTCATATTTGATGTAGCAGGCGTGCAGCAACAACACCGGAAGAGAGTGACTCTTCTTATACGCATGCGTTCACTGGCCTAGATAGCATCTCATAAGTGTTGTGATTGGTCTAAATTAGTTTGCGAATAGATTCATCCAATCACGACGTGCAACACAAAAGCTTGAAGGAATTCCTCTCGCCACATGGAGGACAAGATGTCTGCTCCCACGGCGCACGAGGGTGAAAGGTCTTCTAATACCGTCGTGGTTTCAAGAGGAGGGACAAGCCTTGTGGAATTTAGACCATTGTTTTCGCAAGATGCTAAGTGAGTCTCTCTCTCTCTCTCTCTCTCTCTCTCTCTCATAAACACTCTGCGTTAGTAGTTGGCACGTTACTTTCACTCCACCCTTCGTAAATAAAAGTTAGGACCTACGTTAATCATTTATGTGAACACCTGAATAAAATTAAATGTCTGTACATGGTGTTCTTATTCAACACTGAGCCCCAGCCGGTCTAGATATAACCGACGCCCATTCTCCTCAGTGATCTTGAGAATGTCTTCCCAGTCACACCCCGGTTATACTTAAAGGCGGAAAGACAAGGAAAGACAGGTTAATTGAAGTAATGATAAGATATTGAGGGTCATATATGTCTAATATGATACCAAAAGTGCTTGAAATGCCCTTAAATAAGAAATCCAGTCACTTTGCAGTGGTTTAAATACACAAATATTCAAATACGAAACTTCGTCCGCCATCTTGNTTTTTATATTACTCAAATTTTCCTTTATTTTATGCAATATACCATGGAACAGATTTTCTCTTTGGTATTAGCTAAACTTATTTTAAATCTTGCCTAACTAAACTTTCTTGGTCCTAAAATGTCAAAGTTGTGCAATTGTGTTGGACTTCTCTTTTTTATATACACTTTATTTCATTTCGCAGGCTTGTCGAGGCACTAAACTAGATGGAGGTGTAGAGGTCGCTGATGAAGCAGGTCTGGATGAGCTAGACGGTAGAAACCATGTGCACAAAATTCCTGCCGAGGCAGACTTCCTCATTGCTTACTCTGTGGTGCCAGGTAGGTATGGTTGATAGATTCTTGAGTTTTGAATTTTTTTATTTGAGGAAAATTTGAATGACTGTACATTGTTGTGCATAGCGCTTTATGGTTATGAACTTTAGTTGCCACAACTAAGTACAAACATAATTTACAAAAAAAGGAAATTAAAATATAAGAAAAAGAAATGGAAAAATAAGTGGTAAAAATTCTTCTTTCTCGGGAAAGGTTATGGACAATACTTATTTTTTCCCAGGATTTTTTTCTTGGCGTAACCCGACGAATGGATCTTGGTTCATGCAGGCACTCATTCAGGTCCTGGGAGACTACGGTCAACAGTTGGACATCCTAAGCTTGTTGACCATTGTTAACAGGAAAGTGGCATACGAGTTTGAGTCTAATGCAGCCTCCAAGGCAATGAGCAAAAAGAAACAGGTTCCATGCATAACTTCCATGTTAACCAAGCTGGTATATTTTTGGCCAAAACAGTAGGAGAGCCCATGCAGGCCCTTGGTAAATACCCTGGATGGTTTATTTCAATAAAACTAGGACAGTGAATTTTCAATTCATTGACAAGTGGACAAATATTTATGTCTGTTTGGACAGTTGAAAAATTAGGACTTCAGCATCAATATCATTATTATTTTTTTATTATTAGTATTATACTTTGGCAAACCTTGGCAAAAATTAATTACAACTGGCGAAAATACCTTTTGCACCAATTGTACACATCTGGAAATGACCTCTAGATTTACCCCTTGTATAACATATCATGAACAAGCAATCCCGTCCTGTACAGTACAGAATCTATACACATAATGAGACACTTAATTGATTCCTCTTCTTAAGTGTAATGACTATATGATTAACTTTGAAAAGATAGCCCTACAGAATGACCTCATTATTTTTGTTCCTCTCTGTGATATGATTTTTATTGCAACTATGAAACAGGTTTTCCATGGTCTCCAAATAGGATGATAAAATAGATTTATTCTTTACTTAGATGAATGATATGTACAGGTCACTGTTTATATCTTAATGACTTATGTAATATCATGATTTAAGCATATATAAATCACTCGTGAAAATATTACCAGTACCGGTACAACTAAATTTGAATCCTATAGATGATGCTTTTTCATTATTATTAATTGAGTTAACAAGTATAATATATAACCATTGATATGAGAGAAGAATAATGGAGTATCAGTTTTATGCATCCCTTTCTTTAAACCTTGAATTTGTCAGAATGAGTTCATATACTGGTATGTGCATATCAGTCTGTGGTTTTACTTACCTAGAGATCTGCAAATGTGATATTTTGGTGTTACAGTGATAAAAATAATAACACAAAATTTAAGAGGTTCTACTGCATTTTTCTTCTTTTTATTTACTGTATATAGACTCTAGGACATTGCTAGTCTCATTAATTGATTATATTTGATTAGAATTATCTAATTTTTTATCATATTTATTTATTTTTACCAGTAGGCCTATTCTGTTGTATTTTCACTTTTTATTCATTTTTGTCCGAGTCAGGAATAAAGTATAATATTATAATTGATTACAATTCTCACATCATTAGGCATAAATATTCCATATTTAAGATTTTTTAAACCTGAGGCAAAAATTAAGAATAAATAAAATAACGATTTAATAGGAAACTGGGTCTCGATTTTATGACTACGTGACGGAGCCAATTATCTCCCCATTGGTGTGGAGTTTGGGGCCCCTGAAGGCCCCCTAATTGATTTGATGTTTTGGAGAGCAAACAGTGCCCTTTGGTACGGTTTAGAACTATGATTTAGCTAGTCAAAATTCTAATATCATGAGGGGAATATTGGTGTCATATAATTTTTCAGGAACCTGGGGGTCAGGACCCCACTGAAATTCGCCACTTTTTAATTAAAAGTAGGGGTTACAGCTAGTTAGTTGGGACAGCAGTGAAAGGGAAATCCCATGCCTATATTTAGCAACGCGTCATAGGTCATGTGACCTATACAGTGTAGTTCCTCAAATATGGACGACTAGCAGGCTATTAGACAGCAGTTCCTGGCAACAGCGTGCCGGTGTTGTATCATTATTTTAGAGCGGACAGAGTGCCAATTATCATAGAGAAGCAACCTCAGGTTTTGTCACTAACTAGAAAAGGGCAAATGTCACAACTTAACACTTTGATAGGCTGTAATCGAACCGGTCTTTCTTAAAATCTTTTAAAATTAAGTGAGGCGGAAATCGAAACTATTAGTTCTACCAAATCTGTTTTCTACGAAATAAGGAGAATGCCTAGTTAATTTCTAATTTTATTAAAACAATTGTGATTAAGCCATTGACTTTGGTAGGTCAGGGGATTTACATGAAGGACGAGAAAGGACTCCTTAATTGGGTCACCTGTCAATGGCCCTTCGATGTCCCCAGCCGTGGCCTTAGACTAGGGCTTTTCTACTGGTGAGGTAAGCAGCGTCGCGGTCCATATTGGACAGTTTTTTTGTTGTTATTGTATGATGTCTATGATCATATGTAACATTCTATAATCGTAAAGATAACAGTGAGGTTGTGGGACCGATATTATGTAGGCTTCCCCATTGTAATGTTAAAACTATAGAAATCCCTTACGCTAATCAACTCTAGCTCCGGATATTTCTACCAATAATCTGCTTACCTTAGCAGTAACGAAATCCCTTTCCTATAGATAACCACTAGAAATCAGGATTCCAACCTCTATCTCTATCTTGCTTCACAGTAATGGCGTCGCCCTTTGTTCTCAGTGCTCCTCGCTGTAACCCACTCCTTACAGCTATCGAGTTTCTCCCAAACTGACACTCAGCCTCGACTCGGATCGAGGCCAAGACAAGCCACACACCGATGCCGGATCACTACACTCCTCCCCACTTTATCTGGATTGGAGGTAGTCATTACAATCCGACACCAACAACACATTCTTACGATCCTTGTATCACTACTCGATCAGCCCATGCTGACCCAGCCAAGGACCGCCCACTCTGTTCTCTCTACCAGATCCCTTGTCGCTTCTCGATCAGCCCAAGCTGACCAGCCAAGGAATCAATACACGGTACTCATCACTAGGAATACTCCTTCCAGCCTCTTCTCCTGACCAGGTCGTACCCCTCCTGGCCAGCGTCGTGGTGTTCTTACTCCACACTGGGCCCCAGTCGGTCTAGATATAACCGACGCCCATTCTCCTCGGTGATCTTGAGAATATCTTCCCAGTCACACCCACGAATTTTTGCGACGACTTCCGCTACTTTCCCCAGGAAAGCTGGAGTGGACTTACTCCTCGTCGGAAATCCGAAGTAGGGGGCATCAGTTTCCAGCAATAACCTGCCTGCAGGCATCCACTGTAACATTTCTATCGCTCTCCTACTCCTCGACGTATCCGTATACGTCCTGAAGATGGCAGTAGCTCCAAAGTAAGTATTGGGAAAATACTGTACCCACTTCTCTACCATCCTCCTTGACCCCGTGAAACAGTGACAGTGTATTAACTGATCACTTTTCACATTCTCAGCTAATCGAAGAATGTTCAAAACATGTCTCCAAACCAAATCACCAGCTGAGTCATCCTTGGGCCCTCGACAGTGGAGCACCAGTACCTGGTCTTCTCTTAATAATGTAAGAGCTCTTTCCAGGACTTCAAACTGAGCTTCCCACTGCCACGATGAGGTAGTGTAATCTACACCAATCTCACCCAGAACAGACACCTCTGGGTTGCTTACTGTCTGTTCAAACTTCGCCCAGCCCTCTGGGTCAAACTCGTGTCTGGGGTGCCAACCCACAGACACCACGGCTCCCTCTGCCTTCAGAGAAGCCACCTCCTCAGCACTTGGGTAGGTTGCTGGGTCGCAGAATATAACAGTGGCCCCTGACACTGTTATCTCCTTGTCATCCACCTGCTTGGCCTCGATGACCTCCCGTAACCCAGCTGTTGTTGGTAACTCCAAGTGCTGGCGTACACGATCTACGTGACAGTGACTGTCGTATCCTACTGGAGGCTTAGGAATAGACAGCTCTTCCTCCTCTTCTATGGAACATGTGTTCCTATACGCCTCCAGGTCTGACGGCCATAATTTCGCTATTAGGCTTAGCAAAGGCTTCCACAACAGGAGAGATCCCACTCTGAGGGCATACTCGCCTGACAACCCCAGGCCGTGGATGAAGCTGTCCACACCCTCTTTCCTACTCGGAGCTATCTCCCGATCTCCCTGGTCCATGACATCGCAGGCTTGACATAACCTGTCCATATTTGCGTTCATTCCAAATAGCTGGGTGGCTAGAAGATTAAGGGCCAAAAATCTTCTCTTTTCCATCCCCTTGCCGTCGAACACGGGATGAAACACTGGAGGGATATGTTTGTTCCATGCGTGTTTCTCCGTTAACTGACTATTGCATCCAAAAATAGGACACAAGTCAGGACTCGGCGCACTAATTCCTGTGGCCACGGCACTAGTAACTCCTCCATGACTGGAGCTACTACTCTGCCTCGATCTCTTAGCATGGGCCCATGTACCCAGCTCCTCGAGACCACTTGTCGCAGGTTTATAGGATGAACTCCCCCTGGAGTCATCACGCCTGCCCGATGAACTCCCCCTGGAGTCATCTCGTCTCGCCTTAGACACTTCTTTCCTGTCCTTGGCCGCTTTCCTTGAAAGTGGGCAATCTTTGACTATGTGCCCCAGCTCTGAACATCTGAAGCACCTTTCTTCCTCGGACAGAGTTGGACACTTCCGAGCCACATGCCCTACTTTCTTACATCGGAAACACCTTTTTTCCTCATCCTTCTTGGTGAATTTTGAAGGTCCCTTAGGAGGTGCATCCTGCCTTGTTGTTGAGTCCTTGGTCTTCTTTACTAACCATACTCGACTCTTAGGCCGTGGTTGGTAAGAGCCCCCAGTCTTACTTGACTTGTCTCGACTCTGTGTCACTACCACACCACTCGGACTTGGTTTCTTGACCGCCTCAGCATAGGTTATCTTTTCACACAAGTCCATTTCACTACCCCAGCTGGTAAGGGTAGCCCTCGGTGACTTCCTCACCGGACTCGAAGGTGTGTCCACCTCCATTGACTCAGTGGGAGTCCTCAGTATGCTGTCTGATACTGACCCCGACTCCTCACTCTCCCCTCGCACTGCTGCTTCAGGACTTCCTCTTACCACAGTGCTCANTGTTCTAGACATAAAACTCCTGCAATCTTTTAATTTGCAAATATTTTAGCTGTCTGCAGTTTGTATGTTGTCTGCTAGAATCACTAAGATAGGTGGCGCTTCACAAGACAGGACGCTAGATCCGGCTACGGAAATCCAAGATGGTGGACGAAGTTTCGTATTGGAATATTTGTGTATTTAAACCACTGCAAAGTGACTGGATTTCTTATTTAAGGACATTTCAAGCGCTTTTGGTATCAGATTAGGCATATATGACTTTCAATATCTTATTATTACTTCCATTAACCTGTCTTTCCTTGTCTTTCCGCCTTTAAGTACCACCCGTCATACCCACGAATTCTTGCTACGACTTCCGCTACTTTCCCCAGGAAAGCTGGAGTGGACTTACTCCTTGTCGGACATCCAAAGTATGGGGCATCAGTTTCCAGCAGTAACCTTTGAGCAGGCATCCACCGTAACATCTCTATTGCTCTCCTACTCCTCGACATATCCATATATGTCCTGAAGATGGCAGTAGCTCCAAAGTAGGTATTGGGAAAATACTGTATCCACTTCTCTGCCATCCTCCTTGACCCTGTGAAACAGTGACAGTGAATTAACTGATCACTTTTCACATTCTCAGCCAATCGAAGAATGTTTAAAACATGTCTCCAAGCCAGATCAGTAGCTGAGTCGTCCTTGGGCCCTCGACAGTGGAGCACCAGTACCTGGTCTTCTCTTAAAAATGTAACAGCCCTTTCCAGTACTTCAAACTGCGCTTCCCACTGCCACGATCAGGTGGTGTAATCTATACCAATCTCACCCAGAACAGACATCTCCGGATTGCTGGCTGCCTGTACAAACTATGCCCAGCCCTCTGGGTCAAACTCGTGTCTGGGGTGCCTACCCACCGACACCACGGCTCCCTCTGCCTTCAGAGAAGCCACCTCCTCAGCACTTGGATATGTTGCTGGGTCACAGAATATAACAGTGACCCCTGACACTGTTATCTCCTTGTCATCCACCTGACTGGTCTCGATGACATCCCTTAACCCAGCTGTTGCTGGTAACTCCAAGTGCTGGCGCACACGATCCACGTGACAATGACTGTCATATCCTACTGGAGGCTTAGGAATAGACAGCTCTTCGTCCTCTTCGATGGAACATGTGCTCCTATACGCCTCCAGATCTGACGGCCATAATTTAGCTATTAAGCTCAGCAAAGGCTTCCCCAACAGGAGAGATCCAACTCTGAGGGCATACTCGCCTGACAAACCCAGGCCTTGGATAAAGTTGTCTTCACCCTCTTTCCTACTCAGAGGTATCTCCCGATCTCCCTGATCCATGATATCACAGGCCTGGCATAACCTGTCCATCTTTGCATTCATCCCAAATAGCTGAGTGGCTAGAAGATTAAGAGCTAGAAATCTTCTCTTTTCCTTACCCTTGCCCTCAAACACCGGATGAAACACAGGAGGGATATGCTTGTTCCATGCGTGTTGGACATTAGTCAGGACTCGGCGCACAAGGTCCTGGGCCCACGGCACTAGTACCTCCTCCATGACTGGAGCCACCACTCTGCCTCGATCTCTTAGCATGGGCCCATGTACCCAGCTCCTCGAGACCACTCGTTGAAGGTTTACTCGATGAACTCCCCCTGCAGTCATCCCGTCTGCTCGTTGAACTCCCCCTGAAGTCATCTAGTCTTGCCTTAGACACATCTTTCCGGTCCTTGGCCGCTTTACTTGAAAGTGGGCAATCTTTGACTATGTGCCCCAGCTCCGAACATCTGAAGCACCTATCCTCCTCGGACAGAGTTAGGCACTTCCGAGCCACATGCCCTACTTTCTTACACCTGAAACACCTTTTTTCCTCATCCTTCTTGGAAATTTTTGAAGGTACCTTAGGAGGTGTTTCCTGCCTTGTTGAGACCTTGGTTTTCTTAACTAACCATGCCCGACCCTAAGGCCGTGGTTGGTAAGAGCCCCCAGTCTTAGTTGACTTTTCTCTACTCTGTGTCGTTACCACATCACTTGGAATTGGTTTCTTGACGGCCTCGGCATAGGTAAGCTTTTCCCGCAAGTCCATCTCACTACCCCAGCTGGTAAGGATAGCCCACGGTGACCTCCCCACCGGACTCGAAGGTGTGTCCACCTCCATTGACTCAGCGGGAGTCCTCAGTATACTGTCTGATACTGACCCCGACTCCTCACTCTCCCCTCGCACTGCTGCCTCTGGACTTCCTCTAACCACAGTGCTCGGAGTCACTGTATCCACCCTGTGCTCCAAAGTAGTGTCCTTTTGAAGTCTGAAATCTCGATATGTGGCATGCCACGCCTCTCCAGTACCTTTCCCCTTTCTGGGAGTGGCAACCCTGGCAACATGCTCAAATACCCAACTGCAGGATTGAAAATCTACAGCCACCAGGCCCTTAGCACAATCTTTGCGCCAAGCCTCCGCATCTCTCTCCCTAGAGAGTGCCACCTGCTTCAGCAACAGTGCCTCAGCATCCCCCTGCAAGGACATGGGTCGGCTGGCAATCACATTTACCAACTCATGGCTTGGGTGGAGCCTCTTATCCTTGCAGGCCTCTTGGATCGGCTTGATAAGGTCAAGCCACTTCTGCTCTTCCATCTAAAAAGAAAAAAGAGAAGAATTTTCAGTAAGAGTTATTTGACTTAAGCTAAACTCTTAGCTAATTAAACTCTTTATCTCTACTCGACCTTAACTCTCTACTCGACCTTACTCGACCTTACTCGACCTTAATCCTCTACTCGACCTTAATCCTCTACTCAATCCCCAGGATTATGGCCCGGACGTGTGCAATCCTCACACTTATACTTCTTTATCAAGAGGGCGTCAGACGCAGTAATGTTTACACAGGACCCATGATACCATTCACTGCAATAATCGCACTGTGTCATAAATCGTCCCTGCCATTTCTGCCTACAGCGACAATACACCCTGTCATCCCCTTTGACTGTAGAGTCAACCACAGGATTTTTTCTCCATTGCTGGATCCACAGAGGTATCTCACTGTCTCGACAAGGTTATGACCTGTCATGATTGTCCAAGAACACGGCATTTCTTACCTTCACCTGGTATAAATACGAGCTTAGCCTCTCCACGATGACTCCCGGACCCTTCCACAGGGGACATAGTTTCTTACACTTCCCCCGGCCTCGGGCTGAATCCAGTATGTAAACTGAATCCCCAGCTGCATAAGTTCGCTCCAAAATCCTCAGGTCATAATCCCTCTTCAT
Organism: Lingula anatina; assembly: GCF_001039355.2. Next base: position 514,100 of record NW_019775580.1, read on the forward strand.
ACGCTTAGAAGATACTTTGAGCTTACCTCGGGCAGTCGTGTGCGCCTTCTGTAGGCCGGCTTCTAATTCAGCCACATTTATGTATATTAAAATTACATTTTACTCCGTGTTTCCCAAATGATATTTTTTTTCCTGTGTTAAAGGTGTCTGTTTTGCTGTGCCGGCCACACAATCAAAGTGTACAGTACAGTCAGTGGGGAGTGTATGAGGGAGCTACGGGGACACACAGACACCGTGACAGGAGTGAAACAACATCCTAAGAACAGATTACAGGTAACTAACATTTGATACTAGAGTGTTCACTGGTTATTCTAACTAGGGGCGTATTCTCATAGATTTTAGATTGATCTATCCCCGTGGGGAGTCTCACTAGATTACTGTCAGATAATCCGACTTAAATGTCCATCCAGCCTACTACAAGCTGTAAGGGGGTAATTAACTTTCGTGCCTGCTCAGCTGACAGCTATTTAGCGTGAACCCCCAGGGAGTTAGGTCGATCTAGTTTGGATCGATCTAATCTCTGGGAATGGGGTCTAAGTGTAGTTGAGATCACTTTGGGATTGCTTTCTCTCTAATGTCAACTCTTAGAGGTTGTCTCTTGAGATGGCCGTATTGGAGCTCGTAATTATAGACAGTGACGGTAATGATGATGTAGACAGGGGGGTGAACACTCCACCAGACCTGGGTACACTCACACATGTAGTTTTCTTCAACAAAGATTTTAATTGACTGTGTGAACATTGCAAGTCACATACTGCTGAAAGGCCAGTTAGTCTTGGCATTGTCAGTGCTTTCGAGTAAGATAAAATTCATCTGCGTACCTGTCACTACTAGTATTCAATTCTGCTATGTAATGATAAACTTGTTGAAGACTTCCATAAGTGGACTTGTGAATGTGTCAATTAGAGTGGCTGTTTATGATTGTGTAACAGACCGATAGCTCGGGTTGATGTTTCTTTATTATTATTGTTCAAATATCTGCAAATATCTGCAAGAGCAATATAAACAAATTAATTTTAAACAATTACATTAACAAAATTTACACTAACGAAAGACAAGAAAGACAGAACAAAGAAATAAAAATATAACAATGCCAAAAACACCATAAAAAATAAATATATAAATTTAGAAATGTATGAATTTAAACTATGGATTGGTCCTTTATTAAATATAGTAAAACTTACCTGCAAGATCACTGGAATACCTATTTCAGTTATTCAACCTGCATCTCCGTCCGACTTTCAGGTGGAAGTCAAATTTTATGGGGCGCGGTCTTTCAACCTGTGACCTCCACGTACACATACGAACATACACGATACACACCGAACACAATCACAGCTAACACAACAATTCTTTATGATTATAACGTATAGTTAGAACTTCGGGTTGTTGCTTAAAAAATTGTCCATTGCAGATTTTGTCCTCGTCACTGGACCAGAGTATAATACAGTGGGACTATTCTGATGGAGTAGCTCTCAAGGTGAGGAACTTTGAATATTTGAATGTCTGAATTTGCATGAATTTGTACTTTCGGGTCATATTTTTATGACACTTTCATAAACCTGTCATACCATGTTTTTGTTTTCAGATTTGTAGTAGAATTTATAATAATATTATGATCACGTTTAGTTTTATCTGTTCTGTTTGTGAAAATGCATTGAGTACAACATAACAATATCAGTTACAAAACGTGAAGATCTTACAGTATGTTGCTGTGATGAAAGCTAGCTTCTGTGGTTTCGCAAAGTCTGAGATGATCGTGATGACCCCAAGCTCCTTGGCTGTGATTCTGAGCAACTTTTATTATAAAAACAATAATTTATTTTACTTTTCAGTTCCAATTTAAGATAATTTTCAGTGATGCATTTATTTTTTTAAGCATATTTTAACCAGGATTTACATCATTTATTACGCACTGATGCACATGCACACACGCACACACACACACACACAGTACAAAACCTTAAAGAAAATGTGTTTGTATTTCAGACCTATCAGCTGAACTTTCCCATCCATGTCCTTCTAGTGTCAGACAGCTCTGAGAGTCCTGCTTATTATGCAGTACGAAAGTCTTCTTCAAAAAGTAGGTGACTTTAACTACTTCGATGCTTTCAAGACATATGAATAATTTTGAACTAGATTTGTTGAATTTAGAACAGATGT
>NW_019775580.1:516581-538022 GCF_001039355.2 Lingula anatina
AAAACACCATAAAAAATAAATATATAAATTTAGAAATGTATGAATTTAAACTATGGATTGGTCCTTTATTAAATATAGTAAAACTTACCTGCAAGATCACTGGAATACCTATTTCAGTTATTCAACCTGCATCTCCGTCCGACTTTCAGGTGGAAGTCAAATTTTATGGGGCGCGGTCTTTCAACCTGTGACCTCCACGTACACATACGAACATACACGATACACACCGAACACAATCACAGCTAACACAACAATTCTTTATGATTATAACGTATAGTTAGAACTTCGGGTTGTTGCTTAAAAAATTGTCCATTGCAGATTTTGTCCTCGTCACTGGACCAGAGTATAATACAGTGGGACTATTCTGATGGAGTAGCTCTCAAGGTGAGGAACTTTGAATATTTGAATGTCTGAATTTGCATGAATTTGTACTTTCGGGTCATATTTTTATGACACTTTCATAAACCTGTCATACCATGTTTTTGTTTTCAGATTTGTAGTAGAATTTATAATAATATTATGATCACGTTTAGTTTTATCTGTTCTGTTTGTGAAAATGCATTGAGTACAACATAACAATATCAGTTACAAAACGTGAAGATCTTACAGTATGTTGCTGTGATGAAAGCTAGCTTCTGTGGTTTCGCAAAGTCTGAGATGATCGTGATGACCCCAAGCTCCTTGGCTGTGATTCTGAGCAACTTTTATTATAAAAACAATAATTTATTTTACTTTTCAGTTCCAATTTAAGATAATTTTCAGTGATGCATTTATTTTTTTAAGCATATTTTAACCAGGATTTACATCATTTATTACGCACTGATGCACATGCACACACGCACACACACACACACACAGTACAAAACCTTAAAGAAAATGTGTTTGTATTTCAGACCTATCAGCTGAACTTTCCCATCCATGTCCTTCTAGTGTCAGACAGCTCTGAGAGTCCTGCTTATTATGCAGTACGAAAGTCTTCTTCAAAAAGTAGGTGACTTTAACTACTTCGATGCTTTCAAGACATATGAATAATTTTGAACTAGATTTGTTGAATTTAGAACAGATGTTACTGCAATTATGAGACTGCAGTATTGTTTCTTCCATCAAGTTTGTGGACAAGTGATACATATTGAACAATAACCAAACTGCAAGGTAACAGAAAACATTTTTCATAACTTGATTTTAAAATTTTAGGTTTTGAGCTTGTGCAGTTTCATCTCCCTCGACAAGCCAGTGATAAAGTTCTCCATCTGCGTACAGTCCTGGAGAGAGTGCGTAAAGAGGAGAGATGTCTTGCGCTGGGAGTGCATGTAAGTCAGCACAACCTCACTCCCTGGGGTTTTGACATGGTTCTCACAACGGTGGTAGTTGTGACTGCATTGGATGTGTTGTGTTTTAGTGTAATGTTTTAGTTGTGATAATTGTATGTATTAGTTTTGAATGTGTTAGTTGTTACTGATTGTTTAAGTTGTGACTGTGTGAAATTTGTTAGTTGTGATTGCGTTGAACTTGTTTCTTAGAACTACTAAAGGGTGTCATCTAATATTTTGACTGCAAAAATTTATAGATTTACACTTTGTGGAAGTAGATGGTTCCTGTAACTAGTATTATTGGCAAAAGACAGAGAGTGCAGACATGCTGAAACAGTCGGTCCAATTGTTCATGACAGGGAAAATTTGTGTGGACTGGTAAAAAATTGGATTTGGTCCGTCCAAAGGACAGACAAGAGTTTTAAGAGCCGCAATTTTGAACTTACAGTCATCATTCGACATACTTCACGAATAAAATTACATAAAACCCAAACCATTTTTTCCTTCCATTTCAAACCTTTCAAAATCACAAACAATGTAAGCTACCCCAATCATACTGGTAGTTTATGTCTCAAACGAATAGGGTTATTTTCGGTCTGGCAAAAATCCATTCAGTCAGACAAATTTTTCATTACTGCTGTTCCAAATGTCCGGCCATTCTGAAAAGTTTTCAGCATGTCTGGAGTGGTTTACCTTCCACACATTTTCAATTATTTTAATCATCAAATATGAATTTTAAGGCAAAGGTGGGGAATTCTCCTGTTCCCAGACTATGTAGTAGATGATGTTTGTGATGACCTGTATCTTCAGGGGGAGTACATAGCAGCAGTTCAAGGGAGGACACTAATTGTGCATTCCTTTAAGAAGAAACTCACAAAACAGTAAGTTAGATGAGGTGGCTTTGCCTATTTCAAAGATATTAAAGGAGACAAGTGAAGACCTCATCAGGTGGTTCTGATGAACATTTAAGGGGAGCATCAGTTTCTTCGGGTGGAAAGCGAATAAATACTAGTCATTTGCAGTCAAATTCTGTGCATTTTAACCACATTAAAGGTGATAGAAGAGAGTAATAAACTGGATAGTAGCATTACTTTGTACCCCCCTTCCCCCCTTGATGAAATAACTGTTTATTGTCACTAGGAATAAAATGAACTTGTTTATAAATACATTGTGTTTATCAGTTTAGACATATTGCTGTGATGACAGCTAGCTTCTGTGGTTTCGCAAAGTCTGAGATGACCTTGATGACCCCAAGCTCCTTGGCTGTGATTCTGAGCAACTATATTTTAGGGCTTGTTTAATATGAATTTTTCAAATTTCTCAAAATTTTCTAAAGTAAAACAAGATAAAAAGCAATACTCCAGGCTAAAAAGTCTTCGGTGGGTAGTCATTTCAATTTGTATTGTACGAAAGTTTTATTGAAAAATAAATGGATATAGTTGATAAATGTTTGATGTTTTGATAAAAGTAAATACGTATAATATTCAACACAGGCAAATCTGTATATCTACACTGATTGCACCAGAGTTCTCATGACAGATGTTTTCTTCAGTCACATTGTTGATGTTGACCAGTACCTGAAGTTGTCTTGTGTGGCGTGTCATCCCACGGAGTACTGTGTAGCTACTGGTGCTAGCAATGGCAAGATACTGCTCTGGTGAGTACTGTATAGTCAGCGGGACCAGCATTTGAAAAAGATGTGCTTTATTTTCATAAAAGGCTGTTGCTGTGATGACAGCTAGCTTCTGTGGTTTCGCAAAGTCTGAGATGACCTTGATGACCCCAAGCTCCTTGGCTGTGATTCTGAGCAACTCCTTAAGAATCTTGATAGAAGGATGAAAAGAAAGCTATTAGGATTTGACATTTATGACAAGTTTTAATGTCCTATTTGTTATAAGGGAAAAACATGTTTGGTCTCCATAGAAATAACTTGTATTATCAATAGTTCTTATTTTCCTGTATTTCTTTCATATGTTATCATTAATTCTTTTGTTAACATGTTTACTTCAGGTGGAACTTTCTCAGCAGTTCCAATGTGGTGAAGACAGTCAATCACTGGCACTCACTACCTGTAGGAGGACTCTGCTTCACTGCAGAAGGTCTGTTTATATAACACTCCCTTTGACTGTTCAAGTTGCACACAGAAAAATATTACTTTTTTGTAATATTTTCATCTTCTGTAAATTTGGTTTTGTAAAGTAACGCGTCATATTATGTGATTTATATCTGCTGCCAAACTTGGGTAAATTTCATTTTATTTGCAACTGGCAGTTAAAAAATCATAATGTCATGCTTTTTTGCTCTGTTGATTTCGAAGGACAAAATTTGTGCTTGAATTCATCTGATCTGCATTTCGAATAAAGGTTAATGATAACCATATTTCTCTCCAGGTTCCTACTTCCTGAGTGGCGGCCATGAGTGCGTCCTGGTCAAGTGGCAGTATAACTCCCATCACAAGGATTTTAGACCAAGGCTTGGGGCGCCCATTGATCATGTGATCTGTTCCCATGACAACACACTCTACGCTACTTGCCATTCAGATAATGGTAGATGTTGCTGAATTATATTTGACTGTATTTTAGATTAGCCTTTGGAATCTTGGTGAAAATATAGACTCAAAATATGTAGTGTACTATTTTGCAGAGAAAGGAGAAATTAAAAGATACAAAAGCATGATAAATGCCACGATACATGACAAGTTTTTTTTTAAATTAAGTGTACTATTCTCTAATTTAAAGGAAGTTTTACTGAGAAATAAAAATGATAGCACGTGCTCCCTTCAGTTACAGATATCTCATTGACCCAACATATTTTTTTTTTCTTTTTTTATGTTGAGATGTTGCAAACATTCTGACAAGATTATTTCTAATTTCCAGTGATCCAGCTGATCAACCCTGGTTTCAAGGTGGTGCAGTTATACCAGGGTCTGACCCAGGCCCACCTTCCACACCACAAACATCAGCCAGCCCCTGTGGGGCTACTTGTAGACCCCAGAACTAAGGCCCTGGTGACCAATGGGAAGCCAGGACATCTGCAGTTTTACTCACTTCACAGTGATAGGCATTTGTACAATGTAGGTGAAGGTGTGGAAGAAGTTAATGTTATATTGTCCATATGAAGGAAATGTTTGAGTAAGCTTCTTTCTTAAGGTGAATAAAAGCAATAGCAAGTATAGTGGGCTCGGTGAAGGCAAATATGCAGTGCAAAATAGTGATTTTACTGTAACATTAGCAATCTCTTTTTGAGTACAAAAACAAGCACAAATTTATATCTACAATAAGTGATCGACCACCAATTTATCTAGAGTTAAAATACACTATAAAATTTTGGGTGTTAAAGTTAAGACCAAGTTAATGTCTTGCCCTTGGTATCTTAACCTCTTGCAGCTGCACAAAATTGCAGCCCAGTCTGCTCATATGGTGCATGCTGGGTGTCGGATTTGTGCCATAGAAATCAGTGGAGGGTTCGCTAACACCAGCATCTTCTCTCTGCTGGCGTTTGGTAGTAGACCTCTGCACAAGAAAACTGTTTCCCACTGGAGAAATTTCCATCTAGCCAAAAGTAGTGATTTTTTGCCCAGTGGCCATTTTTTCAAAGAAAAAATAAAAACATCTTTAGTCAGTTTTGAGATTAAAATCAGACCTGACGAAAATTTATGTAACTAAGGCTACCACCTTTCTTTTATATAACTATTTGATCTATATCCTAATAAACAATTAGTAAAATATTTTTATCAGTATATGACATTAAATTAATTCTTCAGCTTGTCTGGCCAGTGTATGTATAAAAGTCCATTGGTTTGTTTACTTTTTTTCCTTTCTCTAATTTGTTTTTTGCTTAAAAACCGAGCTTTGTACTTTGATATTTGGTTCTCTGTATCAAGGATGCTGATCACAATTCTGTCTATTTATTTCCAGCTCGACATTGTCCAGCAGAATTACGTCTCTCCAGACAATCTGCAGCGCCCCCTGGTGCACACAGAGCTGGAGAAAGCTGCATTTGACGATGGGGGGGACTGGCTGGCCACGGTCCAGAGGAGAGAAGACGGAGAGACGGCTGAGGAGATCGTTTTGAAGTTTTGGCAGTTTATGAAGGAGTCCCAGATGTGAGTTTGATTTTTTCATCTCACCTTTGCGCTGATATTCAACTTAAAGGGTTACCCAGCTGAGCAGCTGGTTGTGGTAAAACTTGGCCAAGCCTTGACTGCTTTGGTGGATAGCTTAAATTCTATAAAATTTTATGGCTCTGTACAGAAGTTATCATAATCTATCTATCTCAGCCGAGATTTTCGCTGAGGCACAGTCAGTGTAATCTGCACCCGTTGCAGAGCAACATGAACAACATCATGGACCACAAACTTTTCCCAACTTTACTCAAGTAATTGAAGTTTTGAGGGGGTGTGCCAGACAGTTAAGCTGATTACATTGACTGCTCCATAACAAGAATCCCCACTGAGGTAGATCAATCCTGCTAACACAGTAATTTCCATTCTGAACACAGCCTATCACATGTCAGGGTTATTTTGATGCTGTGGATTCCTCTGATATGACCTTGATGACCCCAGTAACCAGGCTGTGTCTCCTGACCTTTGTTTCCACAATAATGATGCATCCTCATTTAATTTGTTATAGATGATGCCAATATCTGCATTTTTCAAATTTTTTTAAGTAACAGATGTTTCAAAGACATTAAAATAATTATTAAAAAGGGAATTCTCTTAAACGTTCTGTAATTATCATCAGGTTTGTTCTGAACACCACAGTTGACCTTCCTCACTCAGACGTCATCCATACTCTTAAGTTCCGTTCCCATGGCAACGGGTCTAGGACGCCTCTGTGTCTTACCACTAGCAGGGATGGGAAGTTTAAGATTTGGACTTTGGTGGAAGACAGTGATATTTATAGTGAGTAAACCTTGCTGTGTAAACTTACAATGGTTAGAAAATGTGAGTCTGTGTTCAGTAACATTTAAGTTATTATTATGTCATTTTGTGTTTCTTTGTCAAAGTGTGTGGATATTGAAAGATAAGTTTAAATGTGGAAACCTCATCAGATTTTTTTATCCTTTTTACTCACAGAGTGAAAATCTTACTATTTTATTTTGAAATTAAGCAAGAAAAATTAGATATTGCCAAAAATGTTGTTCAATCAAAATATGGTGAAGATAATCTGTAATCTATATCTCAGGGACGAGCAGTTGTTGGAATTGTGAGTCAGTGGGTTACTACAAGGAGCAACCGGCCTGTGCTGCCGACTTCTCCGAGGACGGCTCCCTCCTTGCCGTGGGATTTGGTCACACCCTGACACTGTGGGACCCGGACACGAATGCCTTGAAGACCACGCTTACTTGTGGCGATGAGGGGGATGAGATAAAGTAAGTATCTGTAGAATATGGTTGATGAAAATGGTCTTGGGATAACCAATTCCAGAAGAAGAGCGGAAGACATATAGATTGTTTACAGTATGTTGCTGTGATGAAAGCTAGCTTCTGTGGTTTCGCAAAGTCTGAGATGACCTTGATGACCCCAAGCTCCTTGGCTGTGATTCTGAGCAACTCCTTTTTGTTTCTAAATCTTATTTTCAGTTTCTCATTCTGTGTAAAATGAAAATTGGTTAGAAAAGATAAAGTTGGGTTGACATCAACTAAAACTACCAGTTACAGAAAACAATACATCAACCATAGAATTATAGTTTTTCATCAGACATTGAATGACCCCATTCCTTCTGTTTTTATTTGCAGACACATTGCCTTTGGCAGGCAACTTTGCTGCCATCTATTGGTTTGTACAACAAACAACAAGCTGTTAGTTTGGAATCTGTTGAGTTGCTCACTGTTGTGGAGCGTGGGGTTGAAGGCCGAGGTGCTGGTGGCAGATCCGTTGTCGGAGCACATGGCTGTGGTCAGTGACGGTCAGGACAGCAGTGCAGGCTGGGAGTGTGAGTATTTACTGGTCAACTGAACGAGCTTTAAGTGTGTATTGAGTATTTTTATAAACTTTGAAAGCTCATGAGATCAATTTTCCTTTGAATTTTTTTATCAGTTCATGTATAAACTTTGACCAGGGATGGACTGCATGAATTTTTTTATCAGTTTATGTGTAAACTTTGACCAGGGATGGACTACATGAAATATAAATCGGCGTGAACTGAGAATGTGCAACATTTATGTGCTTGTTGTTTCTTCATGTTTTTCTTTCTGTTGTATTTCAGTATATGTCTTCAAGCCATCAGATGCCCAACCATTATATCACCATGGCAACTTGACCTCTTCTGCTGTGATTGGTGGAATCTTCATACCTAATGAACATAAAAAGGATCAAAGAAACCTTGAATTAAATGAAGAACTATCTTGGCAGAGAGAATCAAAGTTGTATATTTTCAATAGAAAACAAGAACTATTATCTATAGAAACTGAGAGTGATGAAAAAGCTGACATAACAAAGGAACAATCACAAGTACATCAAAGTGTACCACAAACTCCATTCAGTCTTCTTTTGAGTAGAAACCGTAAGAGGGCAGCACTGTCTAGCACAGCTCTTCCACTGGAAGCCAGGAGGAGCCAGGGTGGAGCTGAGGGTTTACAGGAGGTACGTTACCCAAATAGTTTGTAATGAAAGCAATAGAAGAGCGAGTTTGTTAGTCTGTTAAGTTACAGCAGGTTTCTGAATATTACACCAAGTTGAAATATATTTCCTGCTGGTGATGTCATTGCTTATGTACTTGTGTAAGTGACCCATCAGTGATGTGCTAGTCCTCCTGACATGGATGTTGTCTCCATACTAACAGTTAAAATTGGTCCGGTTAGTGCTAATTATTCAAAACTGAAGTATTTATACTGGCCTTTGCCAAAGTGAAACTAAGAAACACTTTTATAATCTAAAAATATGATTATGTAAATACAGAAAATTTCTGTGACTCTGTCCCATGTAACCATAATGATAATATATTTCTGTTGTATGTGTTCAGCTGCTTAGGACCCCAGCACATGTGCTGCCCCCTGTGAACTCTCTATGTGGTACATTCATCAAGACATTACTGCTGGGAAAGGGGAAGAAAACCAGGTGAGATGAGGTCATTGAATGAAGATGAAGCTGTCATTTTTCTTCAATCAGTAGCTTGTATTTGTTTCCATCTTTGTTTACTGCTAATATTTGATGTGTAAAAAGAGCATCTCCATTATCCTTGTTTAAAGACAGATTTAAATCATTTCTAAAGAGGCTAAAACGGTGTTTAATTTGCCTGTGAGGCATGGTGTTAAGAATCTTCACCATAGTGGCCTCTTCACATAACTGACTAGTGGAATTAAAGTTTTTCCTATAGGATGAGGTCTCACAGCCAAGTTGATATGCAGATATATAGCTGCAAGATACAAGTTTTGATTTTACTTCTATACAGCCCACGATAAGTGTTAATGTTAACCTCCAAAGAGGAGTGTTGTGGTATCTGTGCAAGATAATCCTTATAACACTGTTTTGACAAGTGGTTTTATATCAAGTATGTTGGTAAGTGCATTTTGAGAAGATGTACTTTAGGGTGCGTGCACACAGGGATACATTTCTACACTGCGTTTGTAGGATAAAGAATCTGTTTTAAAGCTTTACTTCTTTCAAATTTTCAGAGTGCAAGAGGAGGATGACAGTGATTCTGATGACCAGTCAGGTGACATTTCAGACCAATCAGAATCTGACTCTGAAAGTGCCATGGATGTGTCAGAACAAACCAATGAAATGTTTGTACACAAAACACGATCTCAGGACAAAATGGAAAGTGCAGACTCAGAAAAAATATGGAGGACTGAAGAAGTCATTGATGAAAACATATTGGAGAAATTGTCTGGAGAAAAGGTTCATTGGGTTTCTAATTTATTTAACAAATAAATTATTCTGGAAATGAAGGAATGAAGGCTCTCGATTTCCTTTAGAATTATTTAAAATAAAGCAACAAAGAAAGCTTCAAGGTCATTTGATAGACAGTGGAAGTGCTGGATGACTGCACCTTTTTTTATCTGAATTTCAAAATAAAATTGTTTTGTCAAAAACATGAAGAATAAAAATTACAAGACAGATGGGTTTTTTCTGTTTCAGTGGTTGTATTTTGCTTTCTGAAATGTAACGGAGCTGCTATTTGATTCAAGTAAGCCATGTTGAGATCTGTTTTTAGTGTTTTTGAAAGTTTTACAAACATCACGGGAATATTGTATTTTCTTGTGAGGACATGTAAGTTGATATTTATCAAGAGACAAGCTTGCAGTTGGGGACTGGCCAAGTGGTTCCTAAAAGCTTTCTTTTCTTTTATATTCTGACCTTGGCTGCAACCTTAATCTTTTTCAAGAAACAAGTCTTTTTTATTTAGTACAATATACTTTATTATTGCAACTTTTATTAATAAGCAATGTAACAAATTTTACTGAAAAGCAAGGAACACTTGGAAGTTGCCCAAGGTGAGAGAATGTTAGAGAAGAAATTGTGATATGCCTTAATCTAATGGACAGAATTTACATCACAATTATGATTGAACATCTTCCTGACATTGAATACAAGATTATCCATGTGCATGAGGAAGTAGAGTTCAATATTTGAAAGCACACTACACTGTCTAAAAAAATTTATCTCTTGGTTGAATGATCAAGATCTAATCCGTGTCAAAGTTGTGTAAAATAACTTCCATTTTCCTCCCTCCAGTAGCAGAAATGGAATAATCTTTGTAATAAAACAACACTATGAAATTAGAAAAATATCAGATAGCATGTTCCCTCTTTATCACAATGATCATTTGACATACCATGACTTGATTACAATATTTACTTATCACGATGATCTGAGACTTTCTCTCAACATGCAATCTAAACCACTATCATTAAAATATTGTAAAACAAATGGCTCTAAATTACAAAGAGAGCCGTTAAAACTTAACGATAAAAACTCATTTTCTCAATTCCATGCAAGTAACAAGTCCTATCTACTGTCCACAATTGAAAATCACTGCACAAACTCGATCAAACTATTGCTCTACTGTCTCCTGTCTCAGTCAGGGCCTTTGGTTAAACTGTTCATTCCAAAAATACTATGGGAACTAAAATTCCATCATCACATTCTTAACACATAAAGAATGTTCTGTATAAATACGTAACAATACTAATACTAGGCAAATGGCTTAAACTATAGTTAATACAGGGGATTTCTTTGGGGGAAAAAGCAAAATTATAGTGTAGTCCACACCTGGGTGTCTGTTATTGTCAGCTGGTAAAGCCATTTCACAATTAAGAAATTGATGCATTGGAAAAGTGCGCTGTCATATGTTTCATTTCTTACCTTCACCAAAAATATAAAGTATTTATCCACAATAAAATGGCCAAAATAAATCAATTATTTAATAATCAATTGTGCCTTTAAAACCTTGTCAAAGATATTGATAATGATAATAATGATATTGGGCCAGCTGAGAGAAGCCAGCTTCTTTAACTTTTTTCCTTTTTTGTAAAACAGATATGACTGTTGTCATGGCAGTGTTCAATAGGTGGCACTCTCTGGCAAGAAAAGCCTCAAATAGGATGCACTTACCCCTAACCTTTGCCTTATTTTTATTCACAATACAACAAATGAAAAACTGACAATACAATATTTTTTTCTCGGATAAAACAGAATTAAAAATGCAGTACAACACCAAGCCTATATATCTTTTAATAAGTGTCCAAGTAAATGCAGTTTGTTGTTAATATCTAAAATGTTACACTGCATTTTTGCAACACAAAGTGGTCACAACTCTTTGAAGAGAAGTAATTGGCAGCCAACAGCATATTTCTTATTTGAATCTTGTTGCTGTGTGCCTGGCAACTATTAAAATACCAATGGACAGTTCCATATCAACCTTTTTTTCGGGTTCTATCTCCAAATGTTAAACATAGCCATGACTCGTAACATTATGTCACCACAGTACTTGTACTAGCATTTGGCGTTTCTGCTGTGATGACCGCCAAACTCGTGTGATCCTTCTTCGGCGTCCGAGGACCCGCCCTGCAACACACGCACTTCTCAAAATGGAATAGATGACCGCGAATTTTTCTCGAGTACAGGGCATAAAACACTCCTCCACAGCAAACGAAGCTGAAGGACAAAATAATCAAGATGGCAAAAGTATCTGGGCGAGGAGCGACAATCACCAGTAAAAATTTCACCATGTCCAGCAACATGTTCAGTGAGCTCTGGACACCGTTGACTACGCCGCGCTCCTGTTCCGCGACGTTCTCTTGGATCAGCTGTGTCACGGACAGGTCAGCCATCCAGAGGCCTGGAGAGAAACAAGTTGTATTGGTGAAAAATTTTAGAAAACAATCCTCCACATGGCACCTGCAAATTTAAGCTGCAGTAGAACTTAGTCTTACTTTTATTTTTAATGCATTTCACTCAGAATATTTCTGTTTGTTTTAAGCAACTTGAAATAACCTACCCGTCAAAACATTTACTAAATGTGACACTTTACATCTCCTTAAGAAATTTTTCTGTATGGGATTCTGTAGCAGCAAAGATTCTTTCTCACACACGTGTACTCACCAAACCTGCCAGTGATGATCCCAGCTATGAAGAGAGAGACAGATATTAGAGAACCTTTGACTTCAGTCTTACAAGTGTGGGTGGCGTTGTCAAATGTTCCTGCCTCGTTGCTGGCATTTGAAAAGTTATAAGAGGCATCAAAAGGAAGAGCCAGCACGGAGGGTGGCGAGTCATCCACAGACCCCTCGGGGGTGGTTGCTAGAGATACATTATTAGCTTGTCTTTTTACAATAACATGACTGTTTCCATGGACACTAACATCTTGGTTGTCATGGAAACTGATTATATTCTCCATTCTGATTGGCTGAAGCATCCCAGCTGTAGAAAAGTCATCATTTATGAAGTATGAGTATTGATGTTGGGAATCAAAGGGAACTGAGCGACGTCGTCGTCGTCCAAAATCTGTATTGTTTTCTGGTGAAGTTGGTAATACCGGAACAATGCCACTCACAACAATAGGGGGCAGCACTGTGGCATTACCCTGAGGTGGCTTCAGCTCGCACGTCGTTATTGTATACTTTTGGGATGTGTCGTGATAGCCAATAAATGGACTGCCAGGGGTCCAAATGGAGACTACGCACAGCGTCAGGCAAGAGATTTCCAGGCTGAACCCAAACAGGCCCGTGCGCTCAACTCCAATCCGTTTGCGAAGGAAGGTAAATCCCACAGTTCCCAGGATTCCCATCAAGGAGCCAATCGCCATGCAGATTCCCAGAATGGACTCAGTGTAACCTTGTGAGAAGGCATAACCTGGAGTACAGGGAAAATTACTGAGACAGCATAAAAAATTCCGCACTGAAAGATGCTTATCATAGTCGATATTATTAAAAGCTTTGATTTTGATAGTGCCATTCATAAAATATTGAAAAATTTTTAAAACTTGTTTAAGGTATCATTCCTTGCAAATTGTGGTAAAATTTCAATTAATGAATGACACTGAAAAAAAAAAAGTTAGCAGATACTGCTAATAAATTTAAAATGTGAAAAGAGTGACAGAATTGGTCCAAAAATGGCAATATTGTCCCAATGAAGACCTTGTCACTTACAAGTGAAATTAATACACCCTTCCCCCAAAATAAGTCAAACCCTAGCAGTCGTGTGACAGTCATGTGACACATACCCACGGTAACGTTATCAAAGCCCAGGACAGTCATGTAGAGAAATGCCAACCCGAGTCCTGCTAACATCACAGACTGTCTCATGTAGATGCCCCAGCCAGTGAAGAGAACGATGAACTTGGAGAACATCAACTGGAAACAACTCTTGTCCAGTTCCTCGTCTGCAGCTGTGGTGGCCGAGTACGGGGACTTGTACTCCTCCTGGAATTATAATTATTATATTCATGATTTCATTTTGGTACTAAATAAATACATTTTTATGGCAATTCAAATTATACAATTATTTACGTATGCATAAGGTTAGAGGGTGGGATTTTACCAGAATTGTAGCAAGCAGTATTTTTGTTTTGTTTTTGTTGTTTTTTTTCTGTTCTCAGAAGGGAGACTGGCAAATTTCACATTTAACAATAAAAGTTACAAATGGTAAATAAGAAAATCAGTTATTTAATTTCCCTATGTTTGCTTATACCTTAGTGAGGAAGGAAGAAAATGTTGAAATTTTCTACCAAACAATTTTTTTGCTACATGCTGCAATTTTTCTCTTTGGTTTTGGACTTTGATGATAAATTGTTCAGCTTTCAAGAAAAGTATTTTTTCTTTTATCATGATTTTTCTTGCCTTGTAAAGGTCTTTTGCTTCTTATACCCCTACAAACAGTGTCAGAATGGCGTTTTAATGTCAACCCACCTCATCAGCCATCTCCACCTTCTCCTGGTCTTCACTCTTCTCCACTTTAGGCAGCATTTTCTCCTCTGTGGCCTCCTCCTCTGACTTATTCAGCTCATTATCTGTCTCTAACTCCCCAGCAAGGTCTGGCTCCATCTCTGTGGGCTTTTCTGGTGCTGAAATTAGGAATGTTTTAAATTCCACATTAAAGAAAACACATTTTAAAGATGAACAGCATAAGCAGAGCTCAATCAATGGTGAGCAGTAGCCAATTGATTTGATTGCCAAGGACCTGATCCTGATGAAAATTTCATAAAATATGTTCTCTTTCAAGAGCATATTTTCTTATAACTTCTATGGCAATAAAATATCTGTCATGAATTATTATTCAAATTATTTACAAGTTTTCCTCCAGTAATAAGTCCTAGCAATTTTACTATCTCCACAACTTACATCTTCAGTCCCAGTAAAATCTTAACAACTATTCAACTTGAAGTTAAATATCTATCTGGAACTACATTTACATCACATCAGTGACAAATGGAAGAAAAATGTTAAATAGGGAGAATTGAAATTCAGGGGAGATTTGAAAAAAAAGAGAGGAATGAGGAAAGAAAGAAAGAAAGAAAGAAAGTGGCAGCAGATAAAGCATTCTCCTACTGGTGAGTTTGTTCTCCACAGCCTCTGGTTCTCCTTTTACTCTCTTCACGGCCAGCTCTGGTACCTTTCTGTACACACTGTACAGCAGCCCGTACTCCAGGAACATGGACACCACATTCCAACATGCGATAAAAATAGCGCCAACGACGTGTGCAGGCAGCGTGCCAGTCTCGGAGTATGTCATTATCTGACCCACCGCTGCTGGAGCCAAGATGGCGGTCGTTAGGTCGATTCTTCTCACTGTGGCATTGAGACCTGAAGTAGTAAAGATGGGATGCGTCAGGTGAAATATTCATTTCATTCACAGTAGGTGTTGTTCTTTTTAAACAGCAACTTGTTAGGGGCATATCCCTTACGAAAATTTCCTATAGGATCCTATAGGAAATCTTATAGGATCCCATAGGGCACATTTCCTATAGGA
This sequence comes from Lingula anatina, assembly GCF_001039355.2. Next base: position 531,306 of record NW_019775580.1, read on the forward strand.
TTTCCTATAGGATCCTATAGGAATTCCTATAATTATCAGAACTAATTAATAGACTTACTTGCCAGCTTGCCCTTGTTACCCTGACACATAACAACTACCCAGTCTCTCTCTACACAGATCTTATTATCAGAACTAATTAATAGACTTACTTGCCAGCTTGCCCTTGTTACCCTGACACATAACAACTACCCAGTCTCTCTCTACACAGATCTTATTATCAGAACTAATTAATAGACTTACTTGCCAGCTTGCCCTCGTTACCCTGACACATAACAACTACCCAGTCTCTCTCTACACAGATCTAATTATCAGAACTAATTAATAGACTTACTTGCCAGCTTGCCCTTGTTACCCTGACACATGACAACTACCCAGTCTCTCTCCACACAGATCTTGGTGGCTACGCTGGCCAGCGCTGCAATGTCCGCTATGACGATGACCAGAATGGCAAACAGAGTGAACAGTCCGCCCTCCCATGTCTTCATGATGTGAGACCTGGTAGAAATAACAAGGCAGGAAAGCTGTCAAATGTACAGAAAAATAGCAGAAAATAATGATGCACAAAATAGGCTACTGTCGATTCTGATGCAGAAATAAAATAAAATCTCTGTAAATTAAGACAAGCTGGAAACTGCTGATTGAAAATAATAATTGATAAAATAAAATATTACTGGACCTTGGTAAAATAAATCATTTCTAAAGTGATTTAATGTGATGATTTTGTCTTTCAAATGAAAGGTGTATAAAGTTCATGCACTGTAGCTAAAAATGGGTGCAAGTCTTAAGGAATAAAATACCCTTTTTACCATCTTTACACAAAAGATAATGAGAAACCTAATGAAAAATAAGATTAATAAATTAAGGGGTACATAAAGCAAAATTGATATCTGTACAAAACAATGTTTCATTCACCTGCTGTCAATAAAATCATAATCAATGAAGTCTAGAAGGTTGCAGTTTCTTAAAGTTTGCCATTTCCAGACAAATGTATGATATCACACAGTTACTCACAAAATTTGAAAGTTATAACAAAATTACACATATTTGTGTATTTCACAGGGATAATTTTTAAATAGATGTTGCTGAGGTTAGTGTTTACGTGCCATATTCAGTTTCTATAATCTCCAGTATGCCAGAGGCCCTGTCCATGCTAAACAATGTCATTTCTGCCCTGGGGATTTCTTTTTTATTCAAATCAAGAAATCCCATCACATGATTTAAGATTTTGGTTTTATGCATAAATCAATGAACTAGTTAGAATCCTTTTACTTGGCATTCGTAGTTACCCACTATCAAAACAATGCAAAATGTACGCTGTTCAAAATTATGTGCAGAGTGCATAAACTCTGATTTTCCTTATTGAAGGTCTGCAATATCAATCATAGCAATGCCAATGGATTGTTGTATTGTCACTTCTTAAGTCTTTTATAAGATCAGTTTTTCTTCAAATGTGCTTTGACACTACTGAATGCGAAGTTTCACTCCTGCCTGTTTAAAATTCTTTATGTAAACGTATAATCTTCACTGGAAGCCCCTTAAACACCAGTTTTTCTACAAATGATCATGGCAGATAAAATACTTACTCTAATGTGAACATGATACATAGTAAGATGGCAGATAAAATAACGGCAGTGTTTTGGATGAAGAGGGAGATGCGCACAGCTGAAACATAAAACAGAGCTAATGTTCACAATGGGAAGAAATAAAGAAAGTTGAAATAAATAATAAACAACTTTGCAAACTATAAATAAATGGTGTTTAATACCCTGAATAAAAAGAAACAATTTCTATAAAGACAGAGAGTGATATCACATCATAATATGAAATTATAAAATAAAAAGCCAACTAACTCAAACTGAAAATTGTTTATGCAAAGTTGCCAGACAAGCAAACAAGGGGCACAAAAGTAAGAGGTTTTGTCGGTCTACAAATCTCTTCATCAAGGGCCTGCTTACAAAGAAAAAACTTCATCCCGAAAACTGATCTTAACTTTTAGACCAAATATTGAAGTCTACCCCAATGAAAAATTGCACCTATTTACAAAAAACATTCAATTTGGTAATGTTTTAGGACAATTCTCCAAATTTCCAGTCAACCTCAATACAGGATACAGGGTTGGATCCAGGACAATTGGAAAGGGGGGGGGGGTCTGCAGATGCGAAGACAACCTTGGTAATTAAGTTCTTAGCCAGAAAACCTGACTTTAGTTTTGTAAAACTGGGGCTATGTGTTAACCTCTGAGCCTCATATTCCTGTCTATCCAGTCTCCAATAACAGCTCCAAACAGAAGAATAGATCCTCCTCGTGTAAATCCATACACTGCCACCAGGCGGAGATCCTCTGAAAGCTGGACCAAGAAAAGACCGACTGCAAAACTCCACATGCGATCTCCCTGAAGATGAAAGAGATGAGGTCTTTTATACAATGTATGCACTGAGCAGAATGATTTTATGGATTAAATTATTCTTATAAAAAATTCTACCATCAAATACAATTTGTCTGTCATATATAGTTTACTGTATAGGATTTATTCAAGAAAATTCAAGAAATGGAGGAGAAAAAACTTGGAGCAGAAAATTGTTACATTTATGTTAACTTTCATGATTATCACATTTCATTTTTTAAAACTTCAAAGTTAATATAGTGACTGACAAGATGAAATCACCCTTTCTAAATTTAATTAGGAGTCTTGGGCCAATGTTTGGCTTGAGTTAACACGAGATTTCAAATGATTGTTCATGTCATTACTATGATAATCATAAAAGATTATAACAGTGCTAGGGAAAACTGCTACTAAACAGCATACATCTGCAAGAGACTTAGAGTTAAATTAAATTTACAAAGTAAGTTTTTCTTGTGAATCAAATACAATACTGTTTCATCAGACAGCAGAAATAGGATCTTACCCACGCTGACAGTGTGTGACTAAAGTATACCATGAAAGCTGGACTCTTCAGCCATTCCTTGAAACGACCTAAAAGACACCAAGGGCAAAGTTTACAATGATGATAATGGTAAAGATAATGAAATATACAATGGGACACTGTACGTTGCAATACCACTTGTAGAGTGCTGTAGAATGACAAAATATTTAATAGTAGCTAAAGCTACTGAAAATGTGATACTACATACGGAATAAAACTAAAGAAAAATTTTCTATTCTTGAGTTTTGACACAATATTTGAAGATATTATTTTATGCAAAAACAACTAAAAGTTTAGCAAATAACTCTTGTTAAAAGAAGGTATGTTCCAAAACTCCCATGAAATGAACTGTGAATTTTCAATTTTAGGAAAAGAAAGTTAAATGTCAAAATCATGTTCATCAATAGACTTGTGAAGATTCTTTTGATTGATGGTAAGATGAGACATATAAGTAGCTATGGACAAAATAATCTTCACAAGTCTATTACAATAACATACCTAATGAAACTGTTCAACACTATGTTCATCAAGATATTCTCTTTATGCATACTAATGAGTATTGTAACACACGGGCTGCTAAACAACAACTGCACACCAACTGTTTGGTGCACTGAACCAACTGTATACATCACGCAAGCCTATTTTATCTGACACAATCTGAAAATAATCAATGAAATATTGTTGTCCCTGACCAGGGAGGGAGATTCTTGCTTAGTACTTACTGCATCTGCTTTGACCGTCGCCTGCCATTGTCTGTGATCAAAACAAGCCGACTGTCGCTTTTTCGAACCCTGGATTTTTTCTTCCTTTAACTTGATGGTGTCGTTTTTCGATCTTGCAACAATTGGTGTTTATCTTACGTCACTTCCACCACGAGACACAGACAGCATTATTCTCAATACAACTGTTCTAGGAAACAAAATACAGGCTGTTACATCAAGTGAACGTTCTAAGATAAATTAAACGAAGCGCTGACATGGAAGCTCTCAGTTTCCTTTTCCAAACAACCCCCGTCTATGACATCGGCTGTTTATTATCAAATTATCTCAATTCACACTGCACCTATCGGTAGATATCCAAGATGAAATACAGTTACCGCATGTTTGCATGCAGTCCGACCTCTACCTTACAGCCAGAAAGATAAGAAGCTCCAATCTTTTGATTAATATTCCGTGGGCGGCAAACGTAAATCTCCTCGTGACCTTCACCCGTCAATCGTTTCTGTACTCCAAAGCTAAAGAGCATCCAGGTAAATGTTGTTACAAAATGGTAATGTTTTTATTGTATTGTTCAAATTATTTTGTTTTACATCCAGATTATTTGCTTCTGAATATTCTACATTGTCTGACAGATTTATATCATTTCCAACTAAAAACAGTGTAGCGATTCTCCTGCCCTCTATCGAATATTTGCCTCTGAGTCACGACGCCATCTTACTTCCTGAAAGTCCACCCATTTCTTGAATTTTGACTGGGGTCTTAATACGTCTACCAGAAGGATGATTTTACTGGAGATCAATAATAGGGTCGTGGAAGAAACGTTGACACTCAAATTCAAGAATGCACTAAGCGGGTATGTTCTTGTAAAAATATTTTAAAAAGTTGCCGGTTCCCTGTCCAGATTTATTGACCGCCGGCCGATTGAGTCGATGCAGACAGCTCAGTTTAGGTGTAATTCATTGTCGAGTTTTTTTTTTAGTTCTTAGTTTTGTGACATATACCTGCTCTTGAATTCAAATACGTTATTCCCATGCAGTTGTATTGATTAAATAGTCAGTCATAACTTCCTGATTAGTCTATCCAGTTCAGCAGGCGGCACGTTACTGCCGTGCGATATGACGGGCATTTAACGCGAAATTCATGCGTCAGCACTCCTTTTGACGATTTTGCTATGTACACTGTGCTAAGGCATGTTAGCAAAGCCCTCAAAAGTGTAAAACCAAAACCAGTTTTTGAATGCAACGTGGTGAGGAGCTCACTAATTCTTATCTTGCTTCTCATCTCCATCCTCAGCTGTCACTTTGATCATTTGTTGAATTTAAAAACCACCTAGTCCACCAAATGCAATAAAAAAGATCAAAATCAGTTGTATCTCTTAAATATTTATTATAGACAGCTTCTAAAACAAAAAATAACCGCCATAGCCTTAGAAGTTCAAAAGAAAATAAAAACAGGCAAAAGTTGCACTCAAACTTATTCCACTAAATGCCATAGGTTACATCTTCTGTAAATCCCACTTGCTCGCAAATAATCAATAGGAGTACTCATGCATGAATTTGGTGATAGCAAGCATTCAGTGATTCACTTTCAGAACATAGCTGTGTTTCACAAGAGCTCATAATTATGAATAACCTATGCAAAGACTGCTGAGGATCTTTGCCAACTGAGGATGGTTTTACAAAGACATAAAAATTCTGCTTTTTTTTTTTTTTTATTCTGAAATGAATTCTGAGTTTCCAGCCCAAATTGCATAGTTGACTTTACAAAGTTAGCTACTCAAGTTTAGCAGTCTAGGCTTAGTCCAGAAACTTGAATTCCCTTGCCAAACAAACCTATTTCATATACTTCATGTCAATATTTGACCAGATTTTCTGCTATATAAAGGGATAATAACTGTTCGTATGAGATTCATATTTCATAATACACATATTGTAAACAACTTTACTTGCTTGTCATTATCACACTGGAAAATATGGAACGTTGTTTATCCAAGGAAAATGTGTTTTTTGGTCATACGAACAGTTGTTTTCCCTTCAATGTACAGCAGTTAATTGTTAACTTTTTGATAAAAAGGTTTTAGAAAAATTGCCATTGATGGTTACTTTAACGATGGCATTGACTCTTTCACTTTCTGTACTCTGAAATGATGCATCCTTTAACAGTTTGAAAGTATATAGTGAACTTAGTGTCTTACTGAACCTAGAGGTTTGGTGAAATAAAGCTTGCTTCAGATTTCTGTTAATGCCTTAAATGTTTAAGATGTTTTGAAGTTCATCTTTCTTCTTGTCTGATAAAAATGAATAGTCGAACTGTACTATTCTTTATCCACAGAAACCCACAGCATGTAAAGGGTATTTGAGATCATTTCTTGAACCCAGATTTATATAATGTCAATATTTGAAGCAAGCTACATTTATATTCTTCTGAAAAATATATATTTTACTTTTACTCTCTCAATATTTTAGTTAATCATTCTATCAGTATTTATACAAGTGCATAGTTTTAAAGCATAACCAGAGGGGTAAAAACATCTTTAGTATTATTCTATTATTGTTGCAGTCTCTACTCCCAAAACAGTACAAATGATAAGAAAAGGTATTTATGTGTTGTAGTGTGTTGATGTGATGCCATTTTGTGATTGCTGGGGTTTTTAGTGCACTTCTACCATCACCATCACCCTGAGTGTCATTGTTTGCTTTTTTTTTTTTTTTTTTTTTAACAGATCATCAGTTTTTGATGTTCATTTTACTGAAATAAGGCAGTTGATTAAGGTGACCAACAAAAATCTTTTGAAGCAGAAAAAATTTAAAAGATAAAATTGACACAAAGAAACTGAATTAAATTGCCACAAAAAATTTGACTTACTCAGGGCATAACTTTTAACTCCAAAATTGTTTGTAAAAATTTAATCCATTATTTAATTGGTTGTTTGTTTTATAGTCATCATAGTCATCAGAGAATTTGTAAATTGTTAGCAAGATATAAACTAGGTTTAAAGTAAAGTCTTATTTTAGAGTTGTGTGAGATTCAGGGTGATAAGTTGCCTGTGTATTATGCATGTAGCTGACCTCTCT
>NW_019775580.1:538187-558251 GCF_001039355.2 Lingula anatina
GTGCATGTAGCCGACCTTGCTGCCCCCCCCCCCCCCAAATCCTCTGCCTCCATACTCCATCTCTGCACAGTATACTTAGTTGTTGCATTAATGTTGTTGTTGTGTGATGTCAATATTTAATATTAGTAGGCTGAACAGTACATTATAACAGCTTGTAAACTTTCATATTAAGCATGTTTTTAGTTTTATGTGCTTGTTTTACCTAGTATGTTTTAAGCAGATCTTGAAAAATTAAAGATTTCATTTATTTTTTTTAATTTATTTATTTAATTTGTAAAAAATAGTATCTCAGCTTGTTATAGAAATATACATAAAAAATGGCAAAAATTGAGAAAAAAGATGGCATATATCAGTGTAAAATTTAACCCTGCAGTCTGATTACAATGTTGAGATGTCAGTCACACACAAGACAAAGAATTGTTAAGACATATTATGATATATTGTTATCAAGTGGTATCAAAATACAATTTGTGAAGTTGACAAAGGTAGATTTCTTATGTGACACCTTTTTCAGAATTGAGAATTAAAATTGTGCATTTAGATTAAGTTTTTTTTTTCTCTGAAAATGATGATAATGGTAATCTCATTAAAACATATATATTTAGGCAAATCTCTGGATGAGAGTTTTTAGCTTTCTTGGATTTTAGTTTGTACTGCAATTGTCACATGTTACAGATTTGGTTTTCTTAATTTGCAACATATATCAATTTTTGTATTAATACTCGCCATAATAGTAAGTTTTCATGTGGATAAATACCAGAACCTTTCTGTTTTTCACATTTAAAATGATTAATTCTCGATATGTTGAAAATTTTTTATTTGTACCCAGCAGTAAATATCCCTAGCCTAGCAGGCAAAGAGAATGTGGCACGAAAAAAATAATAAATAAAATTTTGCTGTGCATGTTTTTGTTCTACTAACCACTGGCACTGCTGTTTACCTGTGTCACTGAGTGCACTTGTCTCGTAACATGGTTTGAAACGTTTCATTTTACCTCGCTGTGATTGGAACTTTAGCTTTCAGTGCTTATCATTGATGATAAAGGCTGTTCCCCATTTTGTTAGCTTAATCAGTTGTTAGAAATCAGTGACTGTGTATTTACTTAGTGTGGTATCAAATGGCCCTTATTTGAATCCTGTTTTAAAAAGAAGTGTCTTTTAGATGAGGAAGTATATCAGAATCAGATTTTCAGAAGTTAATTTATGTGTACTTGTTCTTGAATACTGTTAGTTTTACTCTTACTTAGATTCTAGACTTTTGCATTTAAGTGGTGGAAATCTATGATTCAGAAACAGTGACTGCATTTTCTGTTGAATTTTGTTAACCTGATGATTTTTACCACTAAATAAAAGATTGCTGTGTTAATGGAAAATTTAACTTGTGCAAAATGCTGTCATTGGTTATTAGCAGGTCAGAAGAAACTATAGAGTTTTGTTAGACAGTGAAATATCAAGTGTTGTGAGAATCACTTTGATTAAGACAATTTTCATCTTTTACAGGGGAAAACCAGAAAGTGTTGATATCACTGTAGCAGGTGAGGGAATTTTTTTAATTGTAGTTTTATAATAGTATAAAAGCATTTGTAGTTACTAGTAAGGGGATTAAGTGACCACAGTGACCATAGTGACTTTCAAAATACCAAAGAAAATTCAACCAGAGAGAGAGAGAGAGAGAGAGAATTTTGAAAAGAAGTAGTGCCAGCCAGTGAGGTTGATTTTGGAGGTGTGCAAGTCTGTGGTCATTTCTTATGTCCTGTGCGACCAGTTTGTTTTTTATTAATGATTATTAAACAACTGCAGCCATGCTTGTCTAATTTCAATTTTTTTTTTTTTTTTTTTTTTGTTTCTGATTAAAATATTAATGGTTAGTATACCATGTGTATATTTTAGATTTTGACGGTGTCATATACCATATATCCAACCCAGATGGAGACAAATTTAAAGTTAGAGTAAGTATTGAGAAATATGCCTTTCATTGGATAATTATTATGATGTCTTCTTGATTTGAGTGAATATTTAGAATATGTAAAATTTAATTTTTAAAAGAGTGATTTACAATTATTGCCATCATTTTAGTAGGGCAAAGAATTGCCCTTAGAAGGCGGTGTTTGACATCGTATGATTTGATTGCTGAGAAAATCTTCTAAAAAATAAAGTGTAGAAAAAGTGGTGCATTTCTCTTCCAGGTCAGCATCTCTCTCAAGTTCTACAAAGATCTCCAGGAGCACGGAGCAGATGATTTGATCAAGCGAGAGTACAGTGCATTCCTCACCACACCAGAAGAAGGTAAAACTATACGCTTACCGTAGCTCTATGGCTCATCCACATTGAAACTAGTGATCTCAATAGATCACTTCATTTTCACAGGGACTCCTGCTGAATGTAGTCAGATTACCACACCTCTTCTTGTTTTCGATTCTGTCTACAATCACTGGCTTTTCTGTGTTCCACTTCACACTGAGACACACTCTTACACTCTTATGGGTACCTACTTGTAAATTCTGAGGATATATTTCCCTTTCAGTCTTCAAAGAAAAATGCTGAAATGTAATTTTAATGAAGTCATATTTATATTTTCAGGCTACAATGTATCATTAGTCTACGATTTAGAAAATGTTCCCTCTGATTGGCCAGAAGTAGTCAAGAAGGCGGGGCTTCTGAAACGTAACTGCTTTGCATCTGTATTTGAAAAATACTTTGAAATTCAAGAAAAAGGGGAGGGAGGACGAAAGCGAGCTGTGATCAATTACAGAGATGAGGAAACCATGTAAGTTACAGAGATAAATAATGAAAGCTGTTTAATTGCATTAGATCTTATTGAAGCAAATGACTCGCCACTTGTTATCATTTTTTAATATTAAAATACAGAGTTGAGATATTTCAGAAAAATCATGAAATTGTTCTTAATATTCACTACATTGACTGAAAAATGTATATAAAGTAAACAAGAGCTAGTTAGATATTTTTACCAAATTATTTATTTACTCCAAGACAGTGAGTAATTTAGGGCAGTTAATGTTAAAAGTTTGTCCTATTATTTCACCAGGTATGTGGATGCAAAGAAGGATCGAGTGACGGTGATCTTTAGCACGGTGTTCAAAGACGATGACGACATCATCATTGGAAAGGTGTTTATGCAGGTAAGTCAGGAGTTTGTCTTCCATCATTTCACCTGCAGATCAGTGAAAATGTAGTCTTGCTTTGAAACAGTAACTCAGTTTCTATGTTGTTATCATAGTTATATTAAAAAAAGATTCAAATTACAACTTGACATGTAAGTTATTATTACTCCATTATTAGTGTATGATATTATCTGTTTTTCTAAGTTCATTATGTATTTCATGGGGGGGATTTTCTATGCTGAATTGTTCTGGTAGAAAGCACATCTGATTACTGTAGCAATCTATGTAATTTGCATTATATCAACTAAACAAAAAGGTTTGTTCTCTTTTTTTTTTCCCCATAATCACAAATATTAACTATAAGATGCATCCACATTATCAACACTAAGCTTCAGCCAAAACTTGAAATGACACTTAATTCATTTTTAAAGTTTATTCATTTATGCCTCACTTCTTAGAACATCCCAAACATTCTGCCATTTGTTTATCTTCCCAGGAATTCAAGGAAGGTCGCCGTCGCTACCAGCAGGCCCCCCAGGTGCTGTTCAGTCACCGTGAGCCACCGCTGGAACTCCAGGGGACAGACGCCAAGACCGGTGACAACATCGGATACATCACATTTGGTGAGCTCTCTTCATTCTCAGAGTAACCAGACTGCTCTTTGTAGTTAGTCAATTTCCAACAAGTTAGTCTTAGGTCCTTAAACTTATGCACTAATTCTTTAAGAATGTTTTACATTGTGTAGGTGATTCATCGAATATCTTTACTTGATAACTGTTTAGAGCCATTTCTCTGCTGTCTTGATCACACCTGATGTCCAGGTGGAAGTGAATCAGATGGTAGAATAACTCAGCCTGCTACTAGTTGTTGCCACTGCCTTCTTTTTCAAAGAATGCCTACCCAATAGAAAACATGATTTATGCTACTTCTCAGAAATCACAAGGACTTGTTCTTTCCTAGTTAAGTATTGGCATCGTAAAGGTCAAAGCTCAACCTTACCTGATTGACTTTGGGGTCAGTCAGTGGATTTTCAATCTAGTCATGTTTTACTTCCAGTCCTGTTTCCTCGCCACACGAGTCCTGCAGCCCGTGACAACACCATCAACCTGATCCATACACTTAGGGACTACCTACACTATCACATTAAGTGCTCCAAGGTAAGACATATACTTAGGGACTACCTATACTATCACATTAAATGCTCCAAGGTAAGACATACACTTAGGGACTACCTACACTATCACATTAAGTGCTCCAAGGTAAGACATATACTTAGGGACTACCTACACTATCACATTAAGTGCTCCAAGGTAAGACATACACTTAGGGACTACCTACACTATCACATTAAGTGCTCCAAGGTAAGACATATACTTAGGGACTACCTACACTATCACATTAAGTGCTCCAAGGTAAGACATACACTTAGGGACTACCTACACTATCACATTAAGTGCTCCAAGGTAAGACATATACTTAGGGACTACCTACACTATCACATTAAGTGCTCCAAGGTAAGACATACACTTAGGGACTACCTACACTATCACATTAAGTGCTCCAAGGTAAGACATATACTTAGGGACTACCTACACTATCACATTAAGTGCTCCAAGGTAAGACATACACTTAGGGACTACCTACACTATCACATTAAGTGCTCCAAGGTAAGACATATACTTAGGGACTACCTACACTATCACATTAAGTGCTCCAAGGTAAGACATACACTTAGGGACTACCTACACTATCACATTAAGTGCTCCAAGGTAAGACATATACTTAGGGACTACCTACACTATCACATTAAGTGCTCCAAGGTAAGACATACACTTAGGGACTACCTACACTATCACATTAAGTGCTCCAAGGTAAGACATATACTTAGGGACTACCTACACTATCACATTAAGTGCTCCAAGGTAAGACATACACTTAGGGACTACCTACACTATCACATTAAGTGCTCCAAGGTAAGACATACACTTAGGGACTACCTACACTATCACATTAAGTGCTCCAAGGTAAGACATACACTTAGGGACTACCTACACTATCACATTAAGTGCTCCAAGGTAAGACATACACTTAGGGACTACCTACACTATCACATTAAGTGCTCCAAGGTAAGACATACACTTAGGGACTACCTACACTATCACATTAAGTGCTCCAAGGTAAGACATACACTTAGGGACTACCTACACTATCACATTAAGTGCTCCAAGGTAAGACATACACTTAAGGACTACCTACACTATCACATTAAGTGCTCCAAGGTAAGACATACACTTAGGGACTACCTACACTATCACATTAAGTGCTCCAAGGTAAGATCTGATCCATACATTTATCCCGAACCGAGTGGATCAGATTATGAAAAATTATGTGTAGGTGTTAGATCTGCTGTTTCATGTGTTTTGTTGTAGGTTACTTTAGTGCTGTAAAAAAAATTGATTTGCAATTTTTGTTATGAAATTCATTGCTGTTTTTGTAGAATTTTCTCCTTTCTGTGAGCTAAAAATGGTGGACTTGACGTATTTATTGTTTTTAAATGAAACTTAATATGTTTAACTTATCTGAAGGTTACGATATGTAAGGGAAAGGGGTTTAATCTTCATTCTTTTCCACTTTGTTCTCATATATAAGATAAAATAATGTACACCTCCGTCATCTCCAGGCATATATTCACTCTCGGATGCGTGCAAAGACGTCAGATTTCCTCAAAGTTCTCAACAGAGCCAGACCCGAGCCAAAAACAAAAGAAAGGAGGACGATAACGTAAGGAGTTTGAAATAAGGACACTGAGATGACTAAGACTAGAAATATGTCAAGATAAAGAATTTTTTTAATGAATGCAAAGTCTGAACAGAAACTGATGTCAGTCTGTAAGGGAAAAGCATCAAAAATGGCATGAAAAAGTTATTTTCATACTAGTCTGAAGTATTTTCTGTGGATAATTTAGCTTTACAATGAGGGATGTGATCATACCACCTGACATGTAATCCACCCATTTCCAAGTGTATATTATTATGTGACATTGGTTTGTTCAGTTACATATTAAATTAATGCAAAACTGTTCATTATTTTTTCAGGGGCAGAGTTCTCCGGCAGTGATAGAAGATGACAGATCTTATTAAAAATAAACATTTCTAAAGATTTCCAAACCCCCTCTACATACAGTTACACGGATGATTGGAATATAAAAACCCCAGGAGACTTAATAACCACATTGAAATAATAATTCTGAGAAGAAACTTTTGAAGAGATGAAGGCAGCGATGTTAAGACCAGGCTGAGCGTGGATGGAACGATAGAGGAAGGGGGGGGTCATTATTGTGTTGGTTGAACAACTTGATGGTTACGTTTAAGATGATTCAAAATCCCAAGGATCAAATTTGGGGTGGATATTATATATGAAACAAGTTCTCTTAAGAATTGAATACAATTTTATACATATTATAGTGATTATTAAGATAATTCTAGCTGAATGATATTCTGTACCAAAGTTAATTAGGGTTCGTATGTTTCCCGTTTCCATGGTAAACGGCAAAAGTTTATTTGTCTGGAAGTCTCCTCTTTGCTCCTTTAGTTTCCTCAGGTAGTCTTGAGAGTTTAGGAACCTTGGGATCAGAGCACAGATAGTTGGAACTGGCAGCGTCCAAAGATTTCTGCTCTGTAATGGCCTTTTTGCAAAATTTTAAGAAAATTGCCAAGCTAAAACTGACACATGCAGATTTGTCAACCAGAACTTGAAATGAAAATAGTTTTGGTCTTGAAGAAAAAGGAAAATGCATTGAAGTATATTAAGCTTTGATAACAGAAAATTTTTTGAGAATTGTCATGAAAATGCAATGGGATTTGTATTGTGGGATGGGGAGGGGGGTTTAAGAACTGTCAAATGCCAGTGGTAATTATATATTTAATACAGTAATACACTTAAAAATTGACATTTTATTCACATTGCTTGTTAAATCTTAATAAATCTGCATTAGATGAACATTCACTTATTTCAACCCCATGTCAGTTGTCTTATATGACATTATTATTATGTTTGTATTATAGGGGAGTAAAAAATAAATACTGAAAGTAAAGTTAACAAATTTTAACTTCAGCTGTTTTGAGTCAGTTTCAAGATTATGTAGAGAGTTTAGTCATTTTTTCATTCTTTCCTCTCTCTCTCTCTCTCTCAAATCTTTTTAGTTTGTCTGCCGCAATTCAAGATTTAAACAAATTAATTCCTAGATTTAAACGCGTCTATCATAATCATAGTTAAGTGCTAATATTTTTAGAAAAAGTAATGTTTTACGAGGGGTCACTGTGTGGCACTGTGAAATGACAGCCCACGGCCATGACATGTGAATAGGCCTATTGTCAACAATGAGTCTGTCAAAGGATCAGATTAACAGTGGCAGGTAAACTAGGTCATGTTTGCGCGGGATCTGGTCCACCTGAAGTACACACCTGAGGCTCAAAACGAGGCTCTTATGGTCAGTTTCACTTGCTGAATTAATGTCGCTGTCCCCAAGGAACGCTTCACGTTGACCTACCAAACCATGGTGCTCCCCAGGGACGTGAACCCGGCGCCTTTGCTGGACTGGTGTATTGTTGTCGTGCTTCTGGGAACGCTAAGCTCAGGTATATATAGCTTAGCAGCTTAATTGAGCACACACAGATGAGGCCAATACTGTGTTGATGTTGCCCAGCCCGGAAGTTAATGGCATGTTTTCCTGGGGTATCTAATGTTAGGGTCTGTGTGGATATTTTGTGATGATCGTACTTCGTTATGTTTGTACCTGTTGAGTACGGTGAAATGTACAGAGCCGAGACGTAATGCAATAGTATATAACGGTTAATCGGTATTAGAAAATGAATGAAATGCAATTACAACTCTGCTTGTAGACGGTTAAGTTTAAGTTAAAATATGATCGTCGCGATAACGTCAAGTCACGCACCATCATGGTGTAGCGTAGGTACACGTACCTGCAACTAATTCGTCTGTCTACCTTAGTTGACATTACTTCAAGAATTTGTGTGACCTGGAACAATAAACATGTGACAGGTAACGATAGACCTGCGTTATAGTCACGCTTGGCTGTCACCTTGACCCGTAAATGAAACTAAAAACACAAAAGAAATGCTTAAGCTTAAACTGCTTAAGAATACCCCTATAGCCTACCATAATGTCAAAAGTGGTTAACAGTCACTGTTTTTATATGGTTGATTTTAGGTTAAAAAGTATAAAAGTACCAAACTGAATTTGATATTTTTTGCCAGTTGACGTGCTGTCAGTGTATATTGCTCAGCTTCCTACCTGAGCGTATGACTGGCGTGCTTCAAAAAAAGGGGCGTGGCTAAACCCCTGTCGTTTACACCAATGCACATTGCACCAAGGAGTTAAAACAGACTCCTTGATTGCACAAAGAAATTAATTCATTAGTTCATTCATTCAACCAACTTTTCATCTGTTAATTTATGAACAAACCAATTTCTCTCTCTCTCTCTCTCTCTCTCACACACACACACACACACACACACACACACTGCAGTTCTCCCTCTCTCACACACATATTTTCATTCGTCCAGTCATTCTTTCCTTTGTTCCAACAGCCACCGGCCAAGTATTCGACCCCAGCCGCGACTGTTACGATTACACTGACGTCAACAATGTGGACCTGGTGGGGGACAGGTGCGCTGAGGACCAGCACTGTTGTGGTACGTGTTTCCTCAGGTACTGCTGTACCTCTCCTAACTACGGCATGAACTGGCAGCAGCAGTGTCTCAACAACAGATTAGCCATGTCATATCCTACAAAGGGGTGAGGTTATTATTATTATTATTATTATTATTATTATTATTATTATTTGTCGTCATCATCATTATTATCATTTGAGTTGCAATTTACATGGGAATGATGAATTTTGCCTGTAAATGTTCTAGATTACGTGCGCAAAGCATAGGTTTTGGGTGAAAAAAAATTCGTATGTTTTCGACCGTACGTGAAGAGGCGGTGGATAAAAAATTAAAAATTCGCCTACTGTAACTGAATCTGATAGAAATTAAATGTGCAGATCTTTAATCTCAGACTACAATAGGAAGACAGCGGAGATAACTACAGTGTGTTTTATTTTTCCCCAGTCCGTACTACCTTCAGCCGTCAGTGCTGGCCGGGGTGATAGCGGCGTCTGTGGTCGGCGGCATCATCCTCATCACCGGCGTTGTCATCGTAGTGATGTGGAGAAATCAAGTGGCTTGCTTCGACAGGGAACGATGATAGACCTTTCTTTGGAGACACTGGGAGACAGGGTGCAATTTTGTGATAAAATTTTTTTATTTTATCCTTGGACTTGCTCCCGATAACTCGGCTGTCTCCGAAGTCAAACACACTATTACTCAAGGCAATGTCAGTGGAGCATACCAGAAAATCATACTCGGGGTGGATGGAGAGAGAGATATTTTATTTTTATGTAATGTTGGGCAAGTCTGGGTGCCCTTTGTGGGCAAAACTACCTGGGATTATTTTAACCAAATAACCAATTTATTTTACACAATAAAAATAGCCCCTATCTGATTATTTCTCCACCCCTCAAGTAAACCGGTAGACTAACATTTTGAGATGATTTGCTTTTGACACATCACGAGACAAGGCCCCCTGAGATTTTCACGAAGAAAAAGTTCCCAATTATATTTCGTCCAGTGGCATGGGTAATGATGTTTCTAATCTTATATCATAAGAAACCTTTATTTTACTAGAAGTTAGAAGTTGTTTTATCACTTATAATAACATACAAGAGTATTTCAGACGGGTCTTATATCGACTCATTGAGCTGATTTAAATTATATTGCAAGAGAGAAATGGTGCTTAATTGTTAAAACACGTTCACTTGTGATACGTATACGTGATGAATGTCCACAGGGATAGTGACAGTATTATCTTTTCATTTTGTATATTTCAATGTCAATCATAGCCATCGTGTACTTTGCAAATGTTGCATACGAACAAAGCTTACAAAGACTTTGCAACTAATACTCGCAAAAATGAGAAAATAAACGAACGTGAAATATTGTAGCCATAACACATGATATTGTTTAGTTTTTCTAGAATCAACGTGGGGTAAGAAACTGTAGTTGCAGGTGTAACAGGAATGAAAGTCAGCTAGGAACCGTAGTCCGTTCCCTATTACTTTGCAAAGGTGACATTCGTCCCATATACTAACCCCAATACTCCAACTAACCTTAAACCGTACTAATCATATGGGAGCCCGGACGTCCATTCCTATACCTCTATTCCTGTTACACCTGGAATGTTATCTAAGAAAGCAATGCAGGTAGTGAGAAGTGCAACGTGGTCAATTCGAAATGTTGTCCAATAGACTGTAATACGACACACTTTTTCAGAAAGCAACCAGGTAAATATCCACAAACACACACACACACTCACAAACACACACACACACACACACACACAAACACACACACACACACACTCACACACACACACACTCACACACACACACACACACGACACCTCTAGCAGTTTATTGTCTGGGTCCATGTTACTTTATTTTAGCGTCTAACAGCGCGCACTCTGTAGTCATATGGCGCAAACGTGGACGTGTTCAGACCCTCGACTTCACTGGGCGGGTTCTCTCCCTCTGGTACCTTGAAGGTGAAATTCTGAAGCAACGTGGTGAAGAAAATGAACGATTCCATTTCAGCCAGTCCCTTGCCCAGGCAAATACGGGGCCCTGAAATACAAATTGACGATGGGCAGATGAAAATATGGAACGAAATTAATAATTTTGAATGTCATGTTGCGTCTGGGATGTGGCAAATTGTGTTCCAGTAAGTTTTACTAGAAATGTAGATATCTAGATACATACATAATATATGATACAAAAAATACAGCAGTGTAGCGCAAACGCATATTTCATGTCGGTATTATGAAATTGCAAAATGGACACAAATAAACAAGCCCATATCTCTTGCCACTAAGTTAACAGCATTGCAAAAAAGCAGAAGCATCGTTACAGGTCAATATTAAAACATCGCAAAACAAAGAACATATTGCTAAATTGGATTTATGAAATTACTGGACTAGGAGTGTCCATACAATTTACATCGTTTTCTAAGCATAGCATTTAGAAGTATATGGTTAAGGACACCTCAATCGAGCTCACCACAAAGCAGAATCGAGACCTTTGTAGTAGGCATGCCGAGCCGCATACAGGGGGTTATTGCAAAATGCGGGAAACAAAACACTGGCGTCTTGTTGATTTATGGTCATTTGTTTACCTTTGAAGAAGTTACTGTAGAACATCATATTTGAGGGGGAACATGTTTTACATTTGCATAAATGGTTTAAACATGGATATTTGCACCGATATTTAATTTGTATTTTCTGTACCATAATTCATGTTAGATATTGTATCTGGAATAAAACGCACTGCTTAAAACAGCTGTGGGGTGATAAGCAAGAGCAGATGCAAATGGAGAGTGAGACAACCATTCTGATCTAGAGGTTATAAAAATGACTCCATCAACATACTTTAACTTATGCGCATATTAGAACTAATATAAAGCAATGTACCTATGGAAAATGGTATCATTTTGTCCGACTTGATCACTTTACCATCGCCATCAAGCCATCTTTCTGGTTTGAACTTGTAAGGTTCCTCGAAGTTATTCTTATCGTGAAAAACCCGGTAGAAATGCCCCAGTATTACGGTGTCCTTGGGAATGGTGTATCCGCCCAGAATTGTTGTCTCGCTCGTTGCATGGGCAATACCAAAGGGAACTAATGATATGGAATGAATAAGTTTTTCAAATAAATTAAACGCAATTTTAAAATAAATTCATTTTAGTTGAGAGAGAGAGAGAGAGAGAGACAGAGAGAATAGATTGTGTTGGAATTACTCTAAAACCAATAAGGTTACTTGAAATCTCAATTTTAACCATACATGACACACTTTTTAGACTTTTGGTTTTAAACAAATACTGCTATTTCTCTATTATTGTTTTTTTTTTTTTTTTTCTCTCGTTTCAATTTTGAAGTGGTTTTCATAGTTATAAATCAAATTAAAATTTTGAAAAGTTAAAAAAATTACTGACCAACAGTAGACATGCGAAAGACCTCCAGTATGGTTGCTTCAGTGAACGACATCCTGGCCTTGTCCTCCATCTTGGCAACACGACCTTGACCTATGACCTTAAATTAAGCACAGATTGTATACAGACAAATGCACAACCAGCAAATGTATTGTATACAGAATAAAGAAATAAAAACACAAGATTATCTCAGATTGTCCCTCCTATTAATTTTTACTGTGGGTCGTTACCTGATCAATTTCCTGCTGTACCCTCTTCTGTACACCCGGGTGATTTACCATATGAACCAGGGACCATCTCAAAGTATTAGCTGTTGTGTCGGTTCCAGCCATATACAGATCAACAATGATTCGGAACACGTTCCATTCTGAAATGTACGCCAATGAAGAACTCAAAGTGATTGAAAACATTGTGTATATTTCTTTCATAGTCGAGAAGGCACCCCGGTGCCTACAATACACGAATTTTAGTTCCTGTGAAGTTTTCTTGAGTTTGTTTCCAATGGCACCCCTCAGCAAATTCAGTTTGGTTGTCACTTTGGCGTTGCCGCTTTGGAAACCTTAGGCAAGTTTTGATATCCAAAGAAACATATTTACCCTTGCATATGAAAAACCCTTGCATGTCTAATATTTTGGTCAAATCATGCACTGAAACGTCAAAAGGAATCTCTTTTAAACTGTTTGGAAACATTTAATGCAATATGAAAATTTGAAATAGCTGCCAACTGTCAAAAATGTATTACTAAAATTAGATGATGGTTGCGATGAAGTTGTTTACTTTTTATATTTTGTTGTTACGCGAGGTTATATTCTTTCAATTTATTTATGAACTACCTTCCACTTGACTTCTGCGCCACCTTGTTTCCACTTGTATTTGTACCTCTTCAATATCTCTAGCGGCCTCTTTCCGTTTACATGCAGTTTTATAAGTACCAATCAGCTCAGTTCCTCTACAAAACGCTCCTCGTTCCTTATTCACTCTTGGCTATCAATTACCATCATTACGGAAAGTATCGATAGTCTTCAGGCAAAACGTTGCACATTAAGCGTTTTGAAGACAAAGTCAAAGTAAGAGCTGTTTGTTTACTGACCATTTTTAAATGTTAAGACAGTTACATACCTGTGTAAATCTCTGGATCTTGTCCCTCTCGAGTGACCTTTATATAGAGGTCAATGAAGTCCCGGATGTCAGTTGGATCAAAGGACTGGCGATGTCGTTCTACTTCCTGTCTTACCAAACTGTAAAATTTATCCATGAGGACGAATTTCTCCTCCTAAAATAAGAGTTTATATATATATATATAAAATTTTTTTTGCGGACATCAAATCACATACTTGCTTATGGAACATACAAGTAGGCCTATTTTGTTACACAAATGTTTTACACGTATTGTCCATGTAAACTGTAGATACTGTACTGGTAAGTGGGTGTACATGTACAGGTGTCCACAACGCTTCATTGATAATTACAAAAGGTACCGTATAACTTATATTTATTATATGGCCATTTTTATCTGACAAAACGCAGTAACTGAAATGCAAATTAAGAAAAATATATAGCTTTAAAAGACAAACCATGCAAATAAAGGAGATACCATCAATGTTTACCGGTATAAGAAAGCGGCCCAAGTTGGTGAGGGACAATGCCCCTTGACCTAGTCTCATATAGTCCTCCAACACTGGTAGCATCTCGGGCGTGTCATTATAGTCATATCTGAAATAGTTTGAAACAAAATGTTGCTTTCTTTTTAAGAAAGGACTATAATTACCTACTTTTTAGATAGCAAGTTCTTTAGAATGCTCTCTGTAAATTGACTGTGGACTTCATGTTTACGTCTGACAAACTATGCATTTAGTCTTTTTCTTAAATTATAACTTCCGTGTTCACCGTGTTTCTATGATTATTGGCTCGTCATTTACCTAACAGAAAAGGTGAAGAATGGATTTTGGGTAAAATTAAGGAACGCTCAAAAGTGGACTAACTTTAAGATGACAAGATTTTGCTGGTGCTCTGAGTCCTGATCTAGATCAAGGAATTTTTAAGGATTTCTTCACTGTTGCGAGATAAGGCCAATGAGTTTGATTAAAAAAAAAACACGAAAGGTGCTATTAGGTCAATGTGCAATGGATTTTTGGCACAGAATGTTACTAAAATGTTAATATAAGAAACAAAAACGTTATGGTAACGTTAAAAACGTTCTGTGATTGGTGGGATGTGCTCACAACTACCACAATTTTTCAGTGTGAAGTTCTTGGCGGACGTCTTTTCTCTCTGCGTGTTTTTATAATCTCCACATATCGAGTAAAGAATAATTTGCTAGTTTGATGATTATGTGATTTTGGTATGGCCTAAGCAAGAGTCTTCATATTCTAGCTGAGGTTTTGATGGTGTTAAAACACATAATCATTAAAGGTGGGGAGTTTTTCTAGTTTAGAACATTTTCAAAAATAGTTGACAGTCTCAGTGTTATGGAAAATAGGAGGTTATTCACTTACCTAGCTCCGAACACAATGAAAGAAATAATGTTGCTGACAGCTTTCCCAATCCTGGCGCTGGGAGAGAAAGCCTTTCCATTTTCATCTTCAATGTTTTGCACCAAGTATCTGGCTTCATCCTGAATTTTTCTTGCAAACTTTTTCTCCCAAGGCCGAGATCTCGAAGAGACGAGAGCGTGAATCTCCTCAGCTCCTTCCATGCATGTCCGTTTTTTAATGCAACCCCAGCTCCTGCAGTTAATACATTATTAAGAGGATCATACCCAGTAACAGCAATACCCTCTATATCTGTGTACTGCGTTACTGTTTGCACAATTTATGTACACAATTTATGTATTATATTTCACCCGCTTCGTGCTCTCCCCCCCCCCCCCATCCCCACCCTGCTTTACATGCAGACTTAATTAAGTAGTCGGGTTTCATAAAAAAAAAATCTATATAATGAAAAATGGGGCAGTTCCTATATTCATGTAAAACTTGAGTATTCGTAACGCACTGCTGCATAAAGGGAAGCTTTAATTATGCGTAACAAATTCCATCGCACACGAAGATTTGGATAGCTAACATTCGCTAATGTTGAAATTACTTTACCGTCTTTTCCAACTAATCGTCTTATAAGATATATCCAAGTAGGCCTTGCACTGACTGTGGCTGTATTCTTCACAAAAGCCTCTTCTATCAGCTCATATGTGCCCAGCATTATCATGTGTTGTTCACCAAGTTTGATGTGCATGATATCTCCGTATGTATCATACCATGGAAGAAGATCTGTCGGCTGTCGTCTTCTACCGCTGATCATCAGCTGAGGGAGACATCCCACCACGGGGAAACAGACAGGTCCGGGCGGCCAGTTCACCCTAGGATTCCTCGACGACAACATCCACAGACTTAACAACAACACTGTCACGAATATCAAAACTGTCGGCAAACCAAGGGTTGCAAAAAACTCAGAGAAACTGTGTACAACGTTGGACATATTGAATTCCATAGTTACAGCAACTTTTTCAGTTTTTTTGTAAAAGCTAGAACTGCATAAGCAGTATACCACTGTAATACCTTATTCACGTAACCTTTACCAAACAAGGTCATTTCCTGACACCTTTATGTGCACCTTTATGTATACGTGTGTACGTGCAGGTATTATGCAACCATGTGCAACCATGTCGAGATTTCACACTTTATAAAACCAAACGCAAAAGTTATCCGTCTACTTCAACCCAAAGTGTTTTAACAAAAAACTACTTGCTCAATCTAACTACGATCTTGAGAGCATGCATATGCAGGGCCGTAGCCTCCGGGGGGGCAGGGGGGGCAGCTGCCCCCCCTGGGATTTGAGGTGCAAAAAAAATTGCAATTTCTGACTTCTGATTGAGCAATAAATAACAGTTAAAATGCACCAGAATGCAGTATTATACATACAGTTTTTAAAATTTTTCCACACCGTGGGACACCCCCTCCCACAACCTCCCCACTCAGGGGGCTTTGCCCCCTCGTGTCCGCTTACTGCCCCCCTGGCATTTTGCTCAGGCTACGGCCCTGATATGTATTTCCACATCTTATATCAGAGACCAGCTAAGTTATGACAATACCATACATAAAATCGTGATGAATATCGTGTATGCATTCAGATGTCTTCATGCAGTTCTCTTAAATTTCCCGGATGAGTAGAAGCCCATTCTGAGGACAAGATGTTCAAAACCGAAAACCAAGTGATAGGATCTTGATTTTTTAAACAGAAGACAACATGAATCTCAAAAATGACAAAATAAACGTGAATATTGTAGCCACAACCCATGATATTGTTTAGTTAGTTTTCTAGAATCAACGTGGGGTAAGAAACTGTAGTTGCCGGTGTAACAGGAATGGAAGTCCGCTGGGAACCGTAGTCCGTTCCCTATTACTTTGCAAAGGTGACATTCGTCCCATATACTAACTCCAATACTCCAACTAACCCTAACCTGTACTTATCATATGGGAGCCCGGACGTCCATTCCTAGGACTTCTATTCCTGTTACACTGAGAATGTTATCAAAGAAAGCAATGCAATAGTGAGAAGTGCAACGTGGTCAATTCGAAATGTTGTCCAATAGACTGTAATACGACACACTTTTACAGAAAGCAACCAGGTAAATATACACACACACACACACACACGTACACACATGCGCACGCGCATACACACACACGCACACACACGACACCTCTTTGTAGTCATATGGCGCAAACTTGGACGAGTTCAGACCCTCGACTTCACTGGGCGGGTTCTCTCCCTCTGGTACCTTGAAGGTGAAATTCTGAAGCGACGTGGTGAAGAAAATGAACGATTCCATTTCAGCCAGTCCCTTGCCCAGGCAAATACGAGGCCCTGAAATACAAAATGACGATGGGCAGATGAAAATATGGAACGAAATTAATCATTTTGAATGTCATGTTGCGTCTGGGATGTGGCAAATGAAGCTCCAGAAAGTTTTATTAGAAATATAAATATCTATATATACATGATAAATATGATTCCAAAAATACAGCAGTATAGTGCAAACGCATATTTCATGTCGGTATTATGAAATTGCAAAAAGGACACAAATAAACAAGCCCATATCTCTTGCCACTAACAGCATTGCAAAAAGCAAAAACATCGTTACAGGTCAATATTTTAATATTTAATATTTTAATATTTTAAAAACATCGTAAAACAAAGAACATATTGCTAAATTGGATCTATGAAATAACCGGACTAAGAGTGTCCATACACTTTACAGTGTTTTCTAAGCATAGCATTTAGAAGTATTCTGTATGGCTAAGGACACCTGCGACGGCCCGATATGTCCAACAGGCCAGATATGTCCTACGATCTGCCTGTCGGACACATCTGGCTCTTTTTTGTCGGACATATCTGGCTTGTCGGACACATCTGGCTCTTTTTTGTCGGACATATCTGGCTTGTCGGACGCATCTGGCTCTTTTTTTGTCGGACATATCTGGCTTGTTGGACACATCTGGCTCTTTTTTGCCGATACCTCTAATAAACTTCTAGTAATCTGATTGATCAGTTACAATGTTCCAATGTTTATAGTTAATAGGCTACAGAAGTAAGGTTTGGGTTTTGTGGTTTTGGGGCTGTTTCTCGGTGAAATGCAAGTACGTCTCTAGGTACATGTATGTACATCAAATAATTAACTGCCAGCCTCTCGCGATATATGCTTCGAACACCTCGTTCTGGCATATAACGCTCGTGACAGTAATTGATCTCACACGTGAAAGATGTACTAAGGTATATGTGTTTGTCATATAACACGAAATGAAATCATAATCCATACATTACGATTATTCATAATAAGTTCTGCTGGAACCTGAAGTTTTAGAGTAGTTCACACGACAAATGTATTTTCTAAAAATGTAAAAAAAATCTATTTGCGGTATCTTGTGATCACGGTCTGTGCCCTGAATACCCCGCTGCGTAATAACGGGCAGCGCCGAGAATTAATTACAGCTTTGTAAGAAACTGGCTCGCGCTGCCCGTAATTACGCCGTGGGGTATTCAGGGCACAGACCGTGATCACAAGATACCGCAAATAGATTTTTATATTTTTAGAAACACATTTTTCATGTGAATGGAGCCTTAGTTACATTTTAAATTAATGGCCTGTCCCAAATATGTCCCAAAGGCGGCTGACGGTGCGATGACGTGAAATGACATCTCCGTTTGACGGAAAATCAATTTTAAGGGCTCGTATGTCATAAACATAAATTCAAATCAATCCAAGCTAAATCAGTATTTGTCCGCTTAAATGAAACATTACGCCGGCTTCAGAACAAGAAAGACATTTCCGGACAGTACGTATTTTGAGGGGGACGCCTTGAACTGAAGGATATTTTATTATAGCTAACTAGGGATTAAACGGCCTCTGTTTTAAAAATCGGTCCTAAATATGTCCTTAAAGCGACTAAGCTACGGGTCTGGCGCACATCAGAAAATGTATACGTATTCCGTGTGCATTAGCTATATGAACTGCCAATCAGCATGCACTTTTTAATCAATTAGACCCATTTGGAACTGATGGCCTGCCCCAAATATACTCCATAGGCTGTCAAGCTACGGGTCTGATATGGAAGGCAAACGTGATGTGAACACATATCATATTTTAACGTTAGTTGTAAATATATCAGAACGTTGTTCAAAGTAAACGGCACTGTTCAAAGGAAAAGGAGCATCATTTGGTAAGTGGCATTACTCTTTACGAATGTTACAGAGCTATCTTTAAAATTTGCACACATGTTAATGATGAATTTTGCAATATGACAGGTTCTGTATATATAGTATGTGTAGAAAGTTGCAATGCGGGACCCCCGTACTACTTGCCAAGCCAACACGTGTACGCAACGTGTTGTTTTGAGTGCATTTTTCTCCTGTTACAGGACATCAGCCAGTCAAATACAATAGACCGGTTGCAGTACCTTTTTCCTGACTTTGCCTGACTTAGCCCCGGAGTTAAGACGTAATTAGATAACTATAATTATAAAACCATATAAATTGACGATTATTGGGGTGGGGGTGGGGGAGGGAGGGAGAGAGCTTCATACAAGATCTGCATGGGGTGGTGAGCAGTATAATGAAAAGGGAACTTTTGCTCTAAAAGTTTTAAATTTCATTGCATTAATATTTGTATGTAAATTTTATGTTAAAAAAAAAGAAACTGAAGAATAGCTCTTTTGACTAATTTAGGCTATTACAACCTATCAAACCACCTTTATGTTGTCCCTTGCTAAATCTACTTGTCCTTGGAAATTTCAACAATTATAATATTCTAGCAGAAACAACAACGCAGTTGACCTGGTACGGCAAATTCGAAACGTTCTACCCTCACAAAATCCGACGTCTGTCCTATATTAAATCTATTTAATAAAAGCATGCGGGCAAGCCATTAATGCAATACAATGCGACAACAAGATAAGCTGTCAAATATTTTACGAGTATTTCAATTGGTTGCCTTTCTTAGGTTCCATAGAAATCTTTTTTTTTTTATTGCACAATAGAATGTACTAAATATAACCCTTTTTTCTTACACACTTTTCTTCCAAGTAATACACTTCTGATATTCCTCTTTCTCGTTTTTGTCTCCAAAAAAGCAGTATAACGAGAAAATCGAATCAAAACCAAGCATTTGACCATCCCAGTACCCCCTGTATCATAGTGCAATTGTCCTTGTTAACTGTTTGATACCAAGCACAGAGCAGTAAAATGTATAGTCTTCTACCCTGTGTCTACCCCTTCCAACTTTCCATCCCCAGAAATGCACTGCATGACGTCACGCCTAGCCCATTGCGCATGCCCTGCATTTTT
>NW_019775580.1:564752-575852 GCF_001039355.2 Lingula anatina
TTTTTTTACCGAGAATCGATTCCAACCATATAAACGAGAACCAATGCACTTGTTTGGTCATAAGAGAGTGGGCTGACCACTATTTCATATTTCACATATTTCACCCGAAAACTGTTATTTTCTTAATGTTCCAAAAGAACTTAATATATTATTTGATAGATAAATGATGCGTTTTCATTGACAGTCAGTATCTTTATATTGTCCTCTCTAAAATCTTGTGGTTTGGTTTAATGAAGCTGTTTTCCATCTATTTATTTTCAACACGGCGATCTTTTTGCATTTTCCATATATTTTCTGGCAAGACTGTACAAGAACTGTACATATCT
This sequence comes from Lingula anatina, assembly GCF_001039355.2. The sequence goes on from NW_019775580.1 coordinate 565,079, forward strand.
GGAAAATTCCTTATGTAAGAATTTGTTGATTGCAGTCATTCCCTTACTTGCAGGGGTTGGATGCCCTTGATGGTGATCAATACAATTATGAATACAACATCTGGGGAGATGGAGAGGGAATAGATGTATATGTGGCAGACACAGGCATCAATCCAAACCATGAAGATTTCTCGGGGAGAGTTACCGTTGGTGAGTTACAGTCTGATTAGCTGCAGCGTTGCAGCAAAAGAACACCTGAGTAGCAAAAGGGGGCCAAAAAGGGAGCACGGCGGTCTTACGTTCAACGACAGCTAATGCAAGCATTACTAGGATTTAAAAAGAAAACGGCATCCTCAGAGAGTGAATATATCTCCCCATTGTGAAGATTGGGAAATCAGGATTCTCTTAATGTTGCATTGAAATGGGGATGTTGTACATGTCTCTTCGGCAATATGATAGCTCCTCATAAAATATAGTTAAAATACAACTGCTATTATACATCTCAAATGTGCGTTTTTATAGTGCAAGATAGTTATATTTGGACCAATTTTGTACCATTGCTCAGTTTACGGAATATTCAACCGAAATGCGACACCGTCATGCTCCTTGCTAGTAAAGTCAAATGAAAGAAGTTCAACATTGATCAGTTTAAGGTTTACCACATGAAAATGGTTGATTTATTTTATCAATTATTTTTTTCAGGCTGGCCGACATCTACAAGTGTTGACGACGATGGTCATGGTACCCACGTGGCCAGTATCATCGGGGGAACCAATTCTGGCGTGGCAAAGAGTGCTAACATCATTTCCCTGAAGATTTGTTCAAATTATGGATGCCCTCTTTCCGGTATATTGAATGCTTGTCTGTGGGCAAAACAAAGAGTGCAAAGCTCTGGGCGCCTCTCCGTTATTAACTTCAGTATTGGTGCGCCGTTCATCAGGTCTCTGAACGACGCAGTCGATGATCTACTCGCAGCGGGAATCCCCGCAATTGTTTCAGCAGGTAATGCCAATGACAACGCTTGCGATTACTCTCCAGCCAGCACGGCCAATGCCCTCACTGTCGGAGCGTTTAATGAGGGCTTTGAAAAGGCTAGTTTTAGTAACCATGGATCTTGCGTAGATCTTTACGCCCCGGGTGAGGGTATCGAAGCTGCTGACTTCTCTGGAAACGATAAATATACTATAATGAGCGGCACCTCCATGGCAGCTCCATTTGTGACCGGTGCCGTGGCTGCCTGGTTGCAGGTCCTCAGAGATGACGGGACTATCAGCTCACCCTCTGCCCAGGTTGTCAACTACGCCAATATACACATCATACAGTACGCATTGCCTGGAAAACTTACGGGTGTCAGTGAAGCCAATTTGGCTTTGTCTACTCCATGCTTGGTTATTTGAGTCCTTTCCACTTCAGTGGAAATAACGTCCTAATGTACTAGTTGTACTCCAATTGGCTAATTATGCTTACACAGCAGATTTCCCTGAATAAATTTATCACTGCAGAACAAATGTTTCTTCTTCCTTTTCTTAATTTTTTTAATCATAGACTACCTTTTTAAAGGCTTTTTAAAATCCAAACCATTCGTTCATCGAATCCTACTAATTTTTTTATTTGAAGGAGGGGGTGAGTGGGGCGCGAGCCTGAATACTTCGACTGCTTTATGTCTAGCGTATACACGCAGTGACAGTGAAACCCATTACGGGATAAATCGAAAATTTCTTCAGAAATACAAAATATCTTCATAAACAAACGACAGGTAATGAGGTACCACCAAGGTTATATCACTGAAAAGTATTGAGAAAATTCCGAGAACTCTTTATGCACATCATGTTGAAAAGGCTTGGCACGTGTTTTAACTCATCTCGTTTTCTCTCCTAAGGAAAGTGTTCAATGCTCATTTTGAATTTAAAATACAGTTAAATACCTCTTATTTTCTTTTATCAACAAGACACATTGTGGGACGTGTAACTCTTCTAAAGACAATAATTAGGAAAATATGGAGATCCAAAATATCGCTTTCAATGGTTGTCGCATGATTCAAAATAGGCAATGTATTTTTGTACGCTTCACTGGCGAATTCAATTAATGAACTAATGTCACAATGACATCGAAAAGATTATCAAAAGTTATTAAAACACGATTTTAATTCTTATTTTCATTTATCAGTCAGCAAAATAGGAAAAATCTGATGAATTATGAATTGGAAAAAATATTCCATGTTAAATGTCAAGTCTGTAAATGAAAGACACAACACCGCCAAAAGAACATTTTTTGGTGAAATGCAAGTACCTTCTCTCGGTATGTACATCAAATAATTAACTGCCAGCCTCTCGAGATATATGCTTCGAACATCTCGTTCTGGCATATAACGCTCGTGACAGTAATTTAACTCACACGTGAAAGATGTACTAAGGTATATGTGTTTGTCATATAACACGAATAAATCATAATACATAAATTACGATTATTCATAATAAGTTCTGCTGGAACCTGAGGTTTTAGTTACATTCTGAATTAATGGCCTGCCTCAAACATGTTCCAAAGGTGGCTTAGCTACGGGTTTGATATGGGAATGAAATGTATTTCCAGGAAATGTGTTCATATTCCGTTAACTCTGGCTATATGCACTGCCAATTACCATGGTCTTTATAATCAATTAGACCTTCTTGGAATTGATTGCCTGCCCCAAATATGCTCCATATAATAGGCTGCCAAGCTACGGGTCTGATCAGTGATATGGGCAGCAAACGTGATGTGAACATATATCATATTTTAATGTTAGTTGAAAATATACCAGAGCGTTGCCACGGCACGACGCAGTTCAAAGCTCTTAGGAGCATCATTTGGTAAGTGTCATTAGTCTTCACGAATGTTATTGGTGTGCCAGGAAAGGTAGTCCAAGAAATAGAAGTCCAGGGTCCCTTTATGATTAGTACAAGCTAAGATTTGTCATAGTATTGGGGTTAGTATATCGGATGGAATGCACCTGTACTAAGTAACGGAAAACGGACTACGTTTCCAAGCGGACTACCATCACTGTCACACCTGAATGGTAGTCTGCTAAGAAAATTAGCGCACATGTTTTAATGATAGTTAAAATTTGCAATATTTGGGGATTCGGTATAGCTTTCCAGGACGTGGCACTGCCAGACGCCTTTGGTACGTACACGAGTTTGTTACCGGTATTTTTTCGGCACATTTCCCTTCCCGTAGATGACGTCAGTCACTCACGTACAGTAGATCTCGCTCTGTTTCATCACCGCGTCTTACTGATAGTCATACCGAATTCACATTGAATTAGGAATGCCTTTTTCTCCATTGTTGATTTTCCAGCATCGAGCTATTAAAATGAATTCATCAATTAATCGACAAAGATGTCTCAATCGGAGTATTTAGCAATCGTTTTAAAATGGCCGTTTTCAATTGTTAACACAAAGCACAAATATGCCAATATCTAATCACAACAGCGGTAAGAAGTGCGTCTGACGTTATTCTTTATAAATAAATCTATAATTATTTTGCACCAGTCCACAGTGACATTTTTGGAACTACTGTCTTCACACGTCCAAGACCCATTTTGGTTTGCTCACGAGACTGACTTGGTACGCTTATTGCTGCTTTACCTATACGATGTTTACTTGACTTGTGGTTATCTTAGTTTTTCTTGTGACGTAAATGACAGTGACTGAGATGAAACGAACCATGACAAATATACACAAACACGAGAGGAAGATTTGCGACGAGAGAGTGAGAGAGTGAGGAAAGAAACCTAAACACAGATATATGCATTTTGCAGCTACATGGCTAAATGTTGACTTCTCTTGTTTACTAAAGATCTTCCTTTTCCCAAGAACGTGAATTGCTTTTCTGAACTGCTTGCAACTACTATAACATCGTGCACGCTTCACCCGCTTCGTGCTCACCCCCCATCCCCACACTGATTTATATGTAGACTTAATTAAGTAGGTGGATTTCATAAAAATATCTACATAATGAAAAATTGGGCAGCTCTTATATTCATTTAAACTTGAGTATTCGTAACGCACTGCTACATAAAGGAAAGCTGGTCACGCGTAACAATTTCCATCGCACACGAAGATTTGGATAGCTTTCCCTCTTCTATCAGCTCATAAGTCCCCAGCATTATTATGTGTTGTTCGCCAAGTTTGATGTGCATGATATCTCCGTATGTATCATACCATGGAAGAAGATCTGTCGGTTGTCGTCTTTTACCGCTGATCATCAGCTGAGGGAGACATCCCACCACGAGGAAACAGAAAGGTCCGAGCGGCCAGTTCACCCGAGGATTCCTCGACGACAACATCCACAGACTTAACAACAAACTACAATTAAGATAATTAATTGTATTTATGTAGGAAATGGTTTGTTTTTAGTGGTGGTAATAGCTTTGTTGGTAATCCATCTACGCTTTGTTTATAGGAAGTAGTCTGGGTTTAGGTCTTGTGTCTGCACATTTTGATCTTAAGTAGTTGACCAAGGCAAGGTGATAACAGATGTCCAGGGTCAAATTGTCTTAGCTGCTGTGTATCTAGGCACACAGTTAATTTTATATGAGTTTTAGGAAACTACTTCTTGCGAGCTGCATTAGCGAGAAGTCATTCAGCCTTTTAGCTGCGATGATATGTACACGCAATTTCAGCAGCTTCACAGTATTATAATTTCTTGCGTTTCTTTATTTTAATTTTACATTGGTTACCAGCCATCAACTTTTGTGATTTCAAGATTTGGGGACGGCCAGTTTCTTGATACTTGGTGACTGTATTTTCTTCGGATATTATTCTGTTTTTCCAAGCCACCAGTTTTGTTATCAAGTTTCGGCGACGGCTGTTTCCTTTTATTTGGGAGACTTCAACTTCAAGTTCTTGGATCATACACAGGCCAGTAATTTTATATTATCTTCATTTCCCCCTTATTCACGTGTTCTAATGATNAAATACTATCACGAATATCAAAACTGTCGGAAAACCAAGGGTTTGGAAAAACTCAGAGGAACTCTGTACGGCATTGGCCATTTTGGATTCCACAGTAACAGCAGCTTCTCCAGTTTTTGTAAGAGCTAGAATTGCATAAGCGGTATACCGCTGTAAGACATTATACATGTATACCATACGAAACAAGATCTATTCCTGACATCTTTATGTGCAATGTATACGTGTGTACGTGCAGGTATTACTGCAGAGGCGTATTATGCAACCATGTGTTTAACATGAAGAGATGGCGAGATTCCACACGAAAGTTCAAGGAATGATTTTAAAAACAGGCGCAAAAGTTATCCGTCAATTCAACCCAAGTTTTAACAAAATACTACTTGCTCAAATCTAACTACGATCTTGAGAGCATGCATATGTATTTACATATCTTATACCAGAAACCAGCTAAGTTATGACAATAACATAAATAAAATCGTGATGAATATCGTGTATGCATTCAGATGTCTTAATGCAGTTCTCATAAATATCCCGGATGAGTAGAAGCCCTTTCTGATACAAGATGTTCAAACCGAAAACCAAGTGATAGGGTCTTGATTTTTGAACAGAAGAGCACTTGAATCTCATTCACTGCCCAAACAAAACACCTTTTAAAACCTTTCATTTATTGACAAAATGTTACCGAAATGTTACCCTCATCTGTGATCACATTTTCGTGACGAAAGGTCATCTTTTAACTTCCATTATGTAAAATGTCCTTTCACCCCTCGAAAACACCGTCATTTACATTTTCATGAACTTTTATTTTTCAAGAGTTCAGCTATCACTTTTCATGTTGTAAAAGACCGCTTCATATTCCAGCTTTTGTTAACTGGAAAGATCTACATTCACATTTTGTTTATCTTTTTATTCTCTTTAAGTTAACAACTCATTTTATCATATCGATAGGGCGGTATTGTGTACATATATTTTTATATAACATATCTGATTTCCATATCTAACAATCAGGGCAAGATACAAAAAAGCGAATTCTTTGCAATTTGTTTGCGCAAAGATTTATTTTTTCTTTTGCATTTCGCCTAGGATTTTCAGAGCTACATTGAATGTGGCGATTTGGAGTAAAAGTTTAGTTTATCGCTTCAGTCCGTGTATTTAATTCTAGCGCCTAACTGCCCACACATTGTAATCGTGTGGCGAGAAAATGATCGCGTTCAGACCCTCCATTCCATTGGGTGGGTTTTCCCCCTCCGGTACCTTGAAGGTGAAATTCTGAAGCAACGTGCTGAAGAAAATGAACGATTCCATTTCAGCCAGTCCCTTACCAAGACAAACACGAGGCCCTGGAATACAAATAACCGATAACAATGAGAAAATAAATAAATTTATATCTATATATAATAGATCAGCTGGTGTCTCCTCTTCACGTTTTTCTCCTAAACTAGAAATATCTGTTCACAACTGACAGGTGTTAGCAATACTTTAGGGCAGTGGGAAGATAGTGGCCGTAGTTTGAATTTGGTTTTAACTGTTAAAAGTATTTTTGTAGGCATTTTCTAGCCTTCGACAATTTCCTTAAAGCTTTGCCATGTGTGACAGGAATCATATATTTTCAATATCATAACAAATATCAGGATTAGCTGGCCGAGTGGCAACGTAATTTGCTGCCAACGATTCCCACTCAGTCCAGTTTCTTTTTCTTTCATTTATTTTTTTTTTCATTATTATATATACTAATATCATATCATGGTTCAAAGATTAATGTGAAAGGTATCAGATAGTATATTATTTGCATAAAGTAGGTCTTGGGTATTTCTTATTGGATAGGATTGGAGCAATTCTGATTTTCCTAACAGAGACAAGGTTTAGTTGTTTATACAGATATAAATAAAGAAATTTACTAATGTGCTGCTGCACGGTAAATATGTAGGTGTAATGTAAAGTAACGTACCAATGGAAAACGGTATCATTTTGTCCGACTTGATCACTTTACCATCACCATCCAGCCATCTTTCTGGTTTGAACTTGTAAGGATCCTCGAAGTTATTCTTATCGTGAAGAACCCGGTACAAATCTCCCAGTATTATGGTGCCCTTGGGAATAGTGTATCCAGCCAAAGTTGTAGCTTCACTGGTGGCATGGGGACCATCCATGGGAACTGATGACATGAAATGAAAGATTATTCGTTCTTGAAAGGATTCGTTTGAATGGAAGCATTGGCCCAAGCATGAAACACTCAATATAACAGAGTTTCTCTGCTGGTTAGACGGGCATTTGTCAAAAGTTTTGACATATCATTCCACACATTTTCTATTATGTTTGCATCCGGACTCTAGGCAGGCCACATTACCCTGCGAATGTCCTGTTGGTCAAACCAATCATCAACTGCTCTGGGCCTTTTCATCGGACTTTTTCAAAATGGCGGGTCCCTAAATTGGTAAGAGACAGTTGGGTGACAGTTTGGGACATTTTTTGGGAATTTTAACGTGATGTTTGCACATGATTTATGTTTTTCTGGTTAGTTAAGCACGTGCACCATTACAATACATCATTGTGGTATTACATGAATCAATCCTTTAGATGAAAAACATCGTTTCAAATAGACAGCTTTTCATCGGACTTTTTCAAAATGGCGGGTCCCTAAATTGGTAAGAGACAGTTGGGTGACAGTTTGGGACATTTTTTGGTAATTTTAACGTGATGTATGCACATAATTTATGTTTTTCTGGTTAGTTAAGCACGTGCACCATTACAATACNTTTTCATATAAATATAAATAAAACAAAATTTTTTTAATATTTAAAAAAATTAACCTTCAGTAAATTTCTTTAACAAAACATAGCTCTCTGTGAAAACATCAATTGTAAAAATTGTTACTTAATTTAATCAAAAAGTTATAAGAGAAGGAGTAGAAACGGGACATCAATTATATTTTGATGACAGGGAACTCTCTCGGATTTTTTTTTTCAATTTTTTTGTTGCAATATGATGTTTGAAGAGTTTTGTTTAGGATATGGAGTTATATTTTGTAATGAATTTCGTACTTACTCATTTCAGGTTGAAGAGAATGCAGGTGAAAGATCTTTAGTTTTGCTGGTAGATGTAGCCATTATTGAACAGTCAAAATGATTGTTTCCAGCAGCAACTTGATGAGGCAGAAGGCTCTGTTTTCTTACCACCACTAACATTAAACTACAGTGCACAAGAGGTAACCATCCATGGTTTTGGGTATAATTTCAGTCAAGCTTTCAAGTACCTTAATACATAATCTACAGTTACCAGTTTCCCTATAACAGAGGTTGTGATTTATTATTTGTTAAGATTTTAGGGAATGTATGTGTGTAAAGTTTTTTTATGTATAACTATTAAAAACTATTTTTCTAGGCTTGTTCAACATGACTGAGAAATAACCATTTTGCCATTCCTTGATCTGCAATTAATATAACAGAAGTGCCTTTCATCTCAAAATGCTGTGTGTCAATGAGCACCATCACAACTTTGATGAACTTTTAAGGGATAAAAAATATTTTTGAGCTGGCTGTGCTGACTGTTGCTTATGATAATATTTATTGGTAATCAGTGTACTTAAATTTGTCATATTATCTTAGGTTTGAACCACCAAAAGAAAGGTGTATGCAGTCAAAAAGTACATTTTTTTTAGTTTAATATGCAAGTTTTTGCACACATGACATGGTTTGTAGACAAAAGTGCTATTTATTAAAGATTAATTAATTCAGATGCAAATATGAACTGGTACTGGAACGCAGGTAAATTTGTAAAATTTAATTTTTGGCTGAAATTGAAGAGTGCTCCAAGTTTTGATAGAGAATTTAGTGTTCATTGGCTAACTGTCTAAAGTATGAAATAAAATAATTACCACATCAAAATAAAAACTAACCATTTTTGCCACATTCATGTATTTTTGCATTGCTTAAATCAATGTTGGGTGTAACAATATTGACATATTTTCATTGCTGGTACTTTGTTTTAGATGTTAATGTTATACAAGTTGCTCAAATGTTAAAATAAAGCAATATCAATCGATAAAAATTTCTTTCATTTTTTCTTCTAATGAATTTAAACTATCAGTTTACTATAAGTTGGCCTCATGTAATAGAAGAAGATATAAACAAAAGTATGTTATAATGAAATTTTATTTAGAATCATACGAAGTGCAATCACTTATTTTCATTTCCCCAATTTACCTGTGCAAGCTTTTCTCTACCTGGTATATAAGAAATGTGTAAAAAAAAAAAAAAGAAAGAAAGAAACGAGACTGGCATACGGAAATTGCAAGTTCTACTGTTTTGTGCACACGGCTGTGAATTGAATGTGTTATTCCTAGATGAAGGTAAATTTCCTTTACACGACAAAAAGAATTTAAAATAAAAATGAGACTTCTACAGGTGCTACATTTAGCGTTGAAGGTGGGTTTGTGAAATTGTTCTCATACATTCTTGATGTGAAACTAATTTTTGTATAACTGATCGGCTCTAGATCAAACGGAGGTGTATCTTACATGATTTGAGATTAATTTCCCGAAATGGTTGCGTGCAGGCTGGAAACATCTCTCTACACCTTTTTGTAATCCCACCATGTTTTCTATGTGAGATTATAAGAGACTTCGCGAGACTTTATCCCAATTGGCTGAAGCAACCCACGTGAACGATCTTTTGAATATGTATTAGGCACAAGCTCTCCCTAAGACCACAAGCTGGGTAATTATGAGGATTAAGCCCGTTACGAGGATAGGATGAAAGGAAACCCCTTGTTTCTACTCCTTCTCTTATAACTTCTTGGCCAGCATAATACCCGTCTGTCATCAGAGGTCAGACCAAAGCGACACTCATCAGAAAAATATATAGGACCAATTGTCATGAACTGTCCAGTTCCAGATCCTGTTGACCCTAGTTTACTCTACGTTGCCTGTTTTGTAACGATATAAGAGATTTCAGTCTTGCTACCCTGCTGTACACTCTCTGAGTATGTAACCGACGCCTAGCAATTTTCACAGACACATTCTTATGTGTGAAATTGTTCCANATTACAAATTGTTTGGTGTTCTTTTCTCGAAAAATAGACTTCGTGTCTGGATTAAAACAAGTGTGAAATTGTTCATGCATGTTTTCAATACTATATAAAATTCGAAACACCGAACTTGGTCTCTGAATATTAGAGAACTGTTTTTTATGTTGTTTACACAGACTACATCAATTAAGAGATGTGATCACGTTTTATTGAAACGCAAGATTGAATAATGGTGTGTATCAGCGTAATTGTAAGTTTAGTTTCAATGTCTGTTTCAGATAACGTTTAGTTCACGATTCCAGCGACAGATAACCACAGCTCTGGGATCATGTCCATGAATTCTGCCTTCAACTTGTCCCAAACCACAGACTAATAGAACTCGGCAGCTCCCCACGCTATCTACCAAGGAAATCACTGTCGAAACATGCGGAACGCTTCATTTGCACATACGCTGTACAAAATTTTATTGAAACTGCTGCCATAAATGATAGAGTTGATAATTCAACTTAAATTTCTTAATCCTTCCAAAAGAAATTTCATGGACGTATTATTTGGAATGTTCTTATTTCATCCTCGTCATTAGATTATCTTAGAGCGTAAAAATCTATCCAGGTAATCAGGACCCCTCCCCCCCCGGACATTCCCCCTGTAATGAATATAATAATGAGAATGAAACTGTGATATTGAAAAAAATGAAAAATCCATGCTTTTAATAAAATTCTGTCTTCAGAAAGAGGTGGGTAAGCAAGAAATGTTTTAATGGAACAGATGTATAATATAGATAATTCAAAACCAGAGTATTTTTTCTGGGAAGGTGGGGG
>NW_019775580.1:583511-603945 GCF_001039355.2 Lingula anatina
TAGAGAATAATGAGCATACTGTAGTTTTCATTCAAAGGTAATTGCTTACCAAGAGTACTTAGTCAGATGTTAGATGTAGCCAAAGGCTATGTTGCATCAGTACTTACCTGGAGAACATGTCATTCTCTATATGCACACTGTGTAGGCCTATATAGTGAATCATTCAGACACTGGACTTCACCCTGATAGGAGGTGTGCAGGACTTTTTATACCTGAGGTGACTTTCATTTATTTACATATATCAGTATTTCATGATCTAGTTCTTTATTGTGTATTTCATATTTTTCCATTTATTATATCACTGAGTTTACTAATAGTTTGTTTGTATGCATTTCAGCCTTCATTGTTTCCAGTTAATAAAGATTGGAAATCAAATAGTGTCCATCTTATCTATCCTGTAAGTTTGAGAACAGGAGTGACATGATTTTCCTTAAATGGTCATCATGGGAGCAGTGCCCAAAATAGGGGTTTCTTCAAATTTTAAGCCCTTCGTATATTTCCTTATTTACTCACCCCCCTGCCAAAACAACCCGTTTCCTTTTTCCTTTGATTGTGGCTGTGATGCACATCCCTTGTAGTTGATTCTGGTTCCGTTTTTGTGTGTTCTTGGCGGCTGACCGATTCATGGTCAATGCTATCAATCGAAGTGCAAAATTTGCTTGACGGGTTGACAGTGTTGTTGACTTCCTAATGAAAATAATTGCACTGGTGGTAGTATTGTGAAGGCAGATTACAATCTTTTCATTTATGTTTTATTGACATCACAAAGTAGCATACACACAATCATAATTCACACTAAACGCATAAATGCAACACGTTTGCTGATACTCAGAAGTGAGAGAAAACATTACACTAATGTCACACTGAACACAAATATATAAATAACTGGTTAAAACATCGGTAAGCTACCCTTATAACCCCGTCACACTAGAGGCGAAATGAGCAAGAACGCCGTCGGAAACTCGATTATTTGTGCCTTCCTGGAAATTCGAAGAACATTTTAAACATTCCGAGTGCATTCCAAATATTTTTACCCATTTTTGTGGCCGGGCCGAATGTAAAAAACTTTCGAAGTGCATTCCAAGTGGAAAATTATCGAATGGCATTTTAATAATGTTCTAACTGCACTATGACTGCATTCTAAATATTCTCACGGCATTCCGTCAACATTAGTAAGATTCTGATCACATTCGAGGGAGATCCGAACTGGCAAGTGACTTAAAAAACCCCGTCACACTTATTCGGGACCAGCAGGAATCAAGCAGAACCAGCCGGAATGGCCTAATTGAAAAATTCGTGCCATATTCGGGAGTGAATTTCAAATAAGCCTAAAATCTAACGGCTTTGTACAGATGTAAGAATGCCTCTGGAATACTTAGAATGCACATCAAACCCGCCTGGAATGATTCTTGCGCATTCCAGATATATCACCTCTCAAATGCAGCTAGAATGTAGTTGGAATACTTTAGGAATATTGCGAATGTTGTTAGAATGCAGTCAGAATATTCCGAATGAAATTCAAGTGCCGTGCGAGTGTCGTTTCACTGCTGGCCGAATACAGGCTGAAGTATGTAAGAAAGTGCCTAGAATGATATACGAAGCGAACTCAAATGCAGTCAAAATGCTCCCGGTATGGCTGCCAATAATGGTTTGAAATATAAAGAATTCAAACAGAATGCAGTTGAAATACTTAAAATTACTATCCTAAATGTTTAGAATGTAACACGATGTCCAGAATGTATAAACAACACCATTGGAATGGTAACTGATCAGAATGTTTCGAATGCTGTCGGATTGCCGTGAGAATGTTAACAATGCAGTCATAGTGCAATAAGAAAACTGTTCAAATGCCATTTTGGCCACAAGAATGGGTGAAACTATTTGGAATGCACTCGGAATTTTTAGAATGCTTTTCGGATATCCAGGAATGCACAAAGAATTGTATTTCCGACGCCATTCTTCATCATTCCGCCTCTAGTGTGACGGGGGTATAAAATCCTGCCAGAATGTTTCGAATGTGCCTCAAATGAGCTGAAATATTAATTCAGCCAGCAATCGAACTACACTAGTACGCCATTCGAAGTATATTCTAAATATCCTCACTGCCTTCTGACAGCATTATAGATATATTTATTTTCCAACTACATTCGAGCTGCATTTGAGAGCTAATACATTCAAAAGTGCATTAATCATTCGAGGCGGGTTCAAGCGCATTCTGAGTTTTTCAACGGTACTCTTACAAGAATTAAGGTCAATTTGAACTTTTTCCCGAATGTTGTGCGAATTTTGAAAATTCTTCATTCAGGCTCATTCTGCTTGATTCCTGCTGATTTCGAATAAGTGTGATGGGGGCTTGAGCAAAATTTCAGGCTTTCTGCACACAACTTCTGCTTATATGCGGCTTATTCACATTTAAGATTTCCGCACATGTGCAGCACGCCTCATTTGCACAAAAATAGTGTACGCTTGAGGAGATCATTATATCCGCAGCAGTGTTTAAAGATGGTGAGCACAATCATGCTTTGGTTGCCCATCTTCCCCTTTAGCTCTTTATTGTCTTTAAGGCATTTTTAAAAACTTAACATCAAAGGCAAAAATACTGCTTTTTCGTTCATGCCCCTTCTTTAAAACTCAGGGTCCGTGCGCATGGAGTGAGCGCTACTCGCTCAACATGCACGAAGCCCGGTGGACGCGCGGAAGTGCGGAGTGAGCACGTTGTGAGCACAAAATTAGTACGCACGCACCGTAGTCACCCAAGCGCAGTGGGGAAGTTTCTTTAAGCCTCGGTCACAACCGGCCGCACGAGCTCTTACGGGCTGTTTGCGTCCAAATTTTGCGCAGAATTTCACGTCCCACGCAAGGCCTTCTTAAGCCTCGGTCACAACCGGCCGCACGGGCTCTTACGGGCTGTTTGCGTCCAAATTTTGCGCAGAATTTCACGTCCCACGCAAGGCCTTCTTAAGCCTAGGTCCCAACCGAACGTACGGGCTGTTACGTGCGGTCTACGACCAAATAAATGGGGAAAACGTGGGAGTTCGTGCGTGAGGAGCACGTCCTTCGTGCGAATTTTGGAGGACGCAAACAGCACGTAGAAACTTTTCGACATGATCAACAGCCACTACGTGCGATTTAGCTACGTCCTAGCCGGACGCAAGGAACCTAAAAACCGTGCGTCCAAAACGTAGTTGGGACCTAGGCTTTACGAAATTTCGAGTTCGCAGACAGCCCATAAGCACGTACGGAAGATGTTGGACATGTCCAATAGATTCTACGAATAGCCTGCAGCAACGGAGCCGCAAGCGTAACTTGCTCCCCTCGAACGGAGTTAGCAAGAGAGACGCGCGCTGTGCAAGATGCACGTCGCAAGCAATAAAGGAGCAAGTGCCCTTTGCGTGTCGAATAAGGCGCACGCCCTCACAACTAACGAACGAAGTCGACAGCACACCGGGAATGTGTCGCACGTGCGTCACCCCCAGGCCTGGTGTATAAAAGGCATGCTCACGACGCAAGCTTGTGTCTTTACGATGAACGTCGACTGTGTAACGTGTACAAAAATATACAAAAAATTTGCTCAATTTTGTTTCTAATATGCTTCCAAAAGGCAAGAGAAAGGAGCTTACATAGTAGAAAAAAGGGAGGAGGAAGAAGAAAGAAGAGGAGAACAGGAAGCAAAACTGACGTACGCCGTCAGTACGTCACCACAAACGCGTGATGCAAGTGTGAAGCAAAACTGACGCAAAATGGCACTACTTTCGCCGAGCGTTGCATTCCCTTCGTAAGTGGTGAGTGTGTGCCACGTACACAGGAAGCAAGACAAACTCAAGAAATTAGTACAATTTCTACGGACATTTCATGTGGCCCTTGCGACTCGCAAGGCAGACTTTCCTCTACCTCTACGACCTCCACGGCCTCCGCAACACCCAAAAATCGCAGGGGACGTCCTAAAATTTGTACGTCCGGTTGTGACCGAGGCTTTACGTGTCCCGTTAGACAATACATTTTGAGAATACGTTGACCTTACGCAGTGGCTGTTGATCATGTCTGCATGTCTGCAATCTCCAAAAGTTGCACCATGGACGTGCTCCGCACGCACGAAATCCCACGTTTTCCCCATTTGTTGTCCGTAGACCAGATGTAGAAGACCGTACGTTGGGTTGGGACCCAGGCTGTCTGCGGACTCGAAGGAATTGCGTGGGACGTAAGTTTCTGCACAACATTTGGACGCAAACAGCCAGTAATAACCCGGACGGCCGGTTGTGACCGAGGATTTATGTTGTATGGACTGCTACGAAAGACTAGTCCTTCTTTTTATTTCTTTAACGCGTGGTATACTGCCCGTCGAGAAATTGTTTGACCTTTATTCCTCGTGTGGGCGACGATGTCTTCACTCTTGTAATCATTCTTTTAAATAAAAAAGAAATACTAGTAATAAAGTTTTTTTCATAACTTTTTGGGTGGCATTGCACGGAGTAGTTTTTTTTGGGGTCAATTTTGATGCAATATTACATAATGATTACCCGTATATTTACCACCAATTTTTAATTATATACCATTAATAACATGAACATATAGAACATTTGATTTCCACTGGGCTACATGCCCGTGGGAATTCTATGTCCCACATTGAAAATGCTAATATGTGAAAGCTAAAAATTTAAAAAATGTACAACAGAAAAAGAAACAAATTTAACTGCTTTTTTCAACTAAGGGTTCTTTTAAGTCTTACGTTTCTTTTCTGTAAGTTTAAGAAAAGTGACATGGTTTTCTTTGATGGTAACGATGGAGGCAGTGCCGAAAATAGCGTTTTTCTCAATTTTGATGCAATATTACATAATGCTTAAAAGCATAATCAGCATCAAATTGGATATTCAGAAAATGTGACTTGCAAAGGTCTTTAGGTCGATGGAAGTCACACCTTGAAAATGCCGATATGTAGGGGTCCATGTTCCTCCCTACCCAGGTTCTTCTAATATTTCGCTTGTCACTGATGGGAAAGGGAATGTTACCACAAACTCACATGTTCAGTTCTAACTCTTAAAGTGTCTTTAGTAAGTCCAAGCATTCAGCATTTATACACATTATCTACAGGGAATCTATCTGCATGCCACAGTGGCAGCAACTGATTTAAATACTAATTGCAATGCAATAGATGACAAGTGAGAGCTTCTACTCATAAGTTATATCAGTTCTACTTATCTGGTATACCTATACAGAGGATGATAAACAGTCATTCAAGACTGAAGCAAGGTGAATGATAATATGCTGACTGATTATATAAACATAATATGTAAATGAGTGAGTTCATCATATGCATTTAGTGGACCTTAACAGATATGTAAATTTTAATTTTCACCAAAAAAGTAAACCTTATAGAAAAGTTAGCCAAAAAGACAGATTTTCCAACTACAGCTGTATTTTAGTCCTGTGTTTCTTTCCTGTAAGTGTGAGAAGAGTAAGTGACATGACTTTCCTTTAATGGTTACTATGGAGGCAGTGTCCGAAATAGGGTTTTCTTCAATTTTGATGCAATATTACATAATGCTTAACAGCATAATGATCAAATAATAAAATAAAAGTATTGTGGATATTCAGAAAATGTGGCAAGCAAAAGTCTTCAAGCACATGGAAGTTCAGAGTCACACTTTGAAAATCCTAAAATGTAAACAAGAGATAACTGTACTTAAAAGAATTTCCATTTTCAACACCTTTTTACATAAATCAAAATAATCAAATTCAACGTTAAAACAACATAATTTTCCCGCTGGGAACATGCTTAAGAATTACATCTAAACAAAACACTTATATACAACAAGGCAGCAAAGCTGTCAAATGTACAGACAAAAAAAAAAAAAAAAAAAAAAAAAAAAAAANGAAAATAAAGAATCAAAAAATAGGTGATTTTGTCAATTTTGATGCAATAATAAATAATGCTGTCAATCAACACTGAATTTTAATCATGAACAACAGATAACATGGTTAATAACAGGAGCGAACAGGAGAGATAATTTCTGACAGTATTCCAAATTATCTTTGTTGATCAATCCTCCATTTTTGATGGTCTTACAACAGAAAAACATAGATACCCGTCAATGTAAACATTAAAATCTGACCGTCTTCCAGAAGGCCCAGAAGATGGTCTCAATCCGCCCCTGCAATAAGATTACAGTTTCAGGACCATGAGAGTTCAAATTCACATAATGAAAATCACAATATTTGAAAAATGATGACAGTGCATAAAATATAATAAGGTTTAAAGACATAAATACCAATACAACTACTTATGTGGAAATACAGAAAATGCGCAGAGGTTCAAATGGATGGGAGTTAAAAGTCACATCTTGAAAATGCCAGTGTTTGAAAAAAAAAAAAAAAAAAAAAAAAAATATATATATATATATATATATATATATATATATATATATATATATATATATATATATATATTCCAATAAAGCTGCTATTCAAACTTTCAATCTTGCTGTATTAACATGAGAAGAATGACCCAATTGAGTTTTTTCATTGCTTCCTTATTATGGACACTTATCTAGCATAGAACTTAGCCTATGGGAGTTTACAGTATCAACAAGTGTGTTTTACGTAATCTCATTTAATGGCCAATGGAATCTTAATTGACTTTATAGCTCTGAACTTATACCCAAGGGAAAATTACAAATGTGACTAGTAAAGGTCTAGTAAGTCACACCTTAAAAAGATGCAGAAAATAGGTCATTTTGTCAATTTTGATACAATAATAAATAATGTTTATAACAGCACAAGCAACACTTATAATAATAATAACTCTTTGTGAGAGATCTATATTCCACAATAAGACATTGTAAAAAAACTCATAGAAATATAATATATTCTGTTTTACCACAAAAATGGCAGTTATAGCTATTATTCTGATATCCGAGCTTGTCATTGCACCATGAGACCTCCACAGATGGCTATACTCTGTTATAATATTTAAGAGAATATTACAAAAAAAAAGAAAAAAAAAAACGTTTTACAAAAAATTCAGGGACTAACTTTGAATGTAGAAATTGTTTCATTAACCATTGGTAAGTATGGGAAATTGTGGTTTACTCCAGGAAAATTCAATTTTTGGCCAAAACGAACACTTATTATCCCTTTAAATTTAATCATCCACAACAGGTAACATGGCGAAAAAAATTACATTTTCAGGACCATATGTGAGAGTTCAAATTCACATAAAGAAAATATCAATATGTGAAAAATGATGACAGTGCATAAAATAATATTACCTAATGTTTAAAGACATAAAAATCAATACAATTGCTCATGTGGAAATACAGAAAATGCACAGCACTTCTGGATGGGACTTAAAATTCACATCTTGAAGATGCTAGAGTTTGAAAAATAATTAAAAAAAATTTAAATAAGACATAACAAAAAATTCCAATAAAGCTGCTATTCAAACTTTTATCTAGATGTATTAACATGATATGGATAACACCACTGAGTTTAGACCCTATTTCACACAGACCACGAATCCCACGAATGGCCAGGGATTGACAAATTTCAGGATTCGTGGTTGTATCGTAATCAGTTCGTGAAGTTCTTAAGAGATTCGTATATATTCGTAGTCAGTTCTTGCACTTCTTGACCAACAGGAATTAGTGGCAAAAATCTTGATGTCCCTATTTCACACAGATCATGAATCCCACGAATGGCCAGGAATTGAAAATTTCAGGATTCGTGGTTGAATCGTAATCAGTTCGTGAAGTTCTTAACAGATTCGTATATATTCGTAGTCAGTTCTTGCAATTCTTGATCAATCGGCAATTCGTGGCAATAACTTTGAGCTGTTCAACATTTTGGCCACGAACTCCCGATTCAAAAAATCGTAGTTAATTCGTAGCATCGTAACTGAATCGTAATTGATTCGTAGGCATTCGTATGTATTCTTAACTCATTCGGGGATTCGTGAATACCTGCACTGACCACGAATCTGCTACGAATCAGTCACGAATCCCACGAATAATCGCCGAAGCATGTACGAAGCAAGTAAGAACTATTTACGAATTCACGATAGCGAACGAATCAGGCACGAATCCGCTACGAATCTCCCGAATCTATCACGAATCAGCTACGATTGCCGGACAGTTGGGTATATAAGGAGTTTAACATTAATTTCAGGTCATTAGCTGCTGACGATTGTGTCACGAAATCCACAAATTAGCAAGATGCCAAGAAAACCTGCAAGAAAGGGCAAGGAGAGATGTAAGGCAAGCAAGCGAATCAGGGAAGATTTTACAGAAGGCTCCCCACCTAGAGAAGCTACCCCTCCACCTGCAGATGAATCAGCTGCAGAAGTAGAAAAAGATGTGGCAGATTCAGCAGCACAGTCAGTGGCTGCTGAGTCAGTGGCTAGTGATGTTGATGATGAACTAGCAGCTTCTTCCCAGTCCAAGAGCAAGAAGGCCAGGGTCTTGTCCAACCTCACAGAGAACGAACAAGAGGAGGTGGCCCTATTCCTTGAGAGGAGTGACTTTATCTACAACAAGAGGCGGGCAGACCATACCTTTGTCTCAAAAAAGAATAAGGTTTGGAACGATCTGGCACAGGAGATGGGGAAAGAAGTAAAGGCTTTAACTACATTTTTCGAGAGTATCCGTACACAGATGGGGAAACTCAGGAGGAAGAAGAGCAGGCAGGCAGCTGTTGATATGACAGACCGCCAACAGTGGATATGGACCAGATTCCAGTTCCTGGTGCCCCACAGCGGACAAGTCACCAATCGCACAGTCCAGAGCTTCCGGAGTAGCGCCACCATCAGCCAGGGTGAGAAGTCCCAGGAAGAGGAGGCCCAGAATCCAGTAACCACCTCACTGTCCACCACCGCTACGGGGAGCTTGACTGTGACGGAGCCCAACAGGGGATGCAGAAGCAGAGGGATGGGGCCACAAATTCTGGACCAGGCGCTGCATACCTGCCAGGACCGCCAGGAGAAGCTGTTACAGATCCTGCAAGCCCCTTCCGTGCCTGTTGCCCCCCACCCAGAGAGGTTAAAGTTCGCGGAGTACCTCGGGCATGCTTTCCAGAACCTGCCCCAGTCCATCTATCGCGACGTACGTGTCAGAAGGCCATTTTTGACCTTCTATACAACGCCGAGAAGCAGGCAGATGAGGAAGCAGGAAGATCAGCATCAGAACCAGCACCAGCACCTACTCAACAGCACCAGCAGTGGCAGCCGCATCCCTTGCTGTGGCAGTCCAGACCAGTGGCTGCAGCTCAGTCGGTGTGGCACTCACAGGATTCAGCCTGGGTCGACAGGCAGTTCCCAGGGTATACCCAGTCCCCCAGCCAACAGGAACTGGTCAGTCAGAGGTCCTCACAAGCAGCTACCTGCACCACCATGATGCCTCCTGCTGAAAACAAGCAGCCCCAGAGGTCCTCCAGTGCCCTTGTGTCCCAGGATTCGTCATTCGGCAGTCTGTCTGAACTACTGATGGACGTAGAACCCACAGCAGTTGCCACTCCGGTCACAGAGACGTCGACGGCAACCACTGAGACTGACAGGTCCTCACTCTCCACTCCTTAGACTGTATTATTAGCTATGTGCTACTTAGAATGTGTGCTTTTAGCTGTGTGCTTTAAGTGATATGTTTTTTTATGATTATGATATTCATGTAAAAACATGTACTTTGATAAGTATTTCTGTCTTTCAGTTTGAATAATGCAAATAAAACTTCAAAAAAAAAAATGTGATAATAATAATAACAATCAGAAGTTCATAATCCAAAGTTGTTTCTACAGCCATTCGCTCCTACCACTGTTTCATGTAGGGAAGTTGCCAGTTACTTGTAGGAGCATGTGCATCTAGTGCTGGTTAATCGTCCAGGTCGGCTGAGCCCGCCCTGGAACGATACGAGTACATGTAGGTTAAAGGGATAATAACTTTTCGTATGAGATCTATATTTCACAATAAAAACATTGTGAACAACTCATAGAAATATAATATTTTCTGTTGCACCACAAAAACGGCAGTTATAGCTATTATTCTGATATTTGAGCTTGTCTTAAGACCACGTGACCTCCACTGATAGCTATACTCTGTTAAAATCTCTTAAGAGATTATAACAAAAAAAGAAACTTTTTAGAAAAAAAGGGACTAATTTTGAATGCTAAAATGGATTCATTAACCATTGGTAAGTATGGCAAAACTGTTGTTTACTCCAGGAAAATTCATTTTTTGGCCAAGTTATTATCTCTTTAACTGACAGCCCTTACATGTCTGAAGTACTGTTGAAAAAGGTGTAAAATCCAACTAAAACAAAAGCAACTGCTGAACCACGATGAAATTTAGACAGATGGGCTAGGGCAATGTGAACATTAAAAAGAAAACAACAATGCTATGACTGAGCTGAAATTCTAATATACTGATTGCGGCAGCTGTTGTGCCAGGAGTCAGTAGAGCGATACAGGCCTATTGCTCTAATACGTTTTATTGGTAAAAAAGAGCATTTGTAAACACTAATAGCATACATCGTTAAACATTTCAATATCAACAGTCATCATTTAATTAAGATTCACTCCAGCTAGTCTCTCTTGCCACGGAACTGAACCTGCTTCACTATTAAAAAAGGCCTTAATATAGTCCCTCATGACTTTGCCCTCTCGATTGTCTCTGTTGGGTGCATTAAACTGGGGTATCTCCTGCAGATGTTGGTCTGCCCTCCAGGCACCAGGGATTATGTTGTGCTCCTCCTCTTCCTGGTCCACTTCCGCATTCCCAATGGCAGGGAACCTGATCCTCAGTAAGTTGTGGAGGATGACACCTGTCTCCACCAGTAACCGCACAACATCAGGTCCTTGTTCCAGGGTGCCCTGGAAGCATCTCCATCTGTTGGCAAGTATTCCGAAACCATTCTCCACCACACGCCTGCCCCTGGAAAATTTGTAATTGGCCACCAGCATGTCATTGTCCAGAGCCCTCCTGCCATAGGGTTTCATGAGGAAAGTCCTCAGGGGAAAGGCATCATCTCCCAGGATGTAGTAGGGTGTGTCTCTGTTATCACTGGGCAGAGGATCGCTGTCAGGAAAGTTTATGGTGTTGTCATCAATGCACTCTTTCAGTTCTGAAGCACCAAACAACTGTGCGTCGGATTGATGACCTTCTCCACCAGTGTCTATCCAGATAAACTTATAATCCGCATCCACCAGGGCCAACAGCACCACGGAGAAGAAGCCTTTGTAGTTGTAGAACACACTGCCTGAGTTTTGTGGTTTCCTGATGGCTATGTGCTTTCCATCCAAGGCCCCCAGGGCATGAGGAAGATTCCATCGTTCTTGGAACTGCTGGGCAATGGCCTTCCAGTCCTCCTTGGTTCTTGGCAATGGCATGACGTCATCTTTTAACTCCTGTATGATGGCCTGACAGACTTCCTGCACACTCCATACCACCATGCAATAGCCACATCGGAAGTCATACTGGAGGGTGCGATACCCGTCTCCTGTAGCCAGGTGTCTGAGCGTCATGGCCAGCTTTATTCCAGCATCTAGGGCTGGTCTCATATGGGTGTCCCTCCGCTGGATGACTGGGCTAATCCTGTTGAGTAGCTCATCAAACATGTGGGCAGGCATTCTAACATAGTTGGCAAAGGCATTCTCATCTTCCACCCTCAGGTCCTGCATCAGTCTGTTGTAGTGACCATATTCTAGCCTTCTAGCTGGTGTCAGCCACGGTTTAACCCACCACCTGCGGGCTCTTCTTTGAAGCAGTCTTCTTCTAACTATCAGCAGCTGGTGTTGATACTCAATTTCCAGGGCCAATACAACAGCTGCTCTACGTTGAACATCCATTTCAGAACTGATGCACAAGCTCGGCTGAATGCCTTTTCATACCTATCATGAGGGGAAATACCACGAAATGTCAAGAATAGTCCAGAAATCACTTTTATCCGTACCCAATTCGTGCATGCATTCGGCGTGTGCTTAACTAATTCCTTATTGATTCGTAACGTTCGTGCAGTATTCGTAATAGATTCTTATAAACCGTAGTGAATTCTTGAAAATATTCGTGCGATTCCAGCCGAATCCCACGAATATTCGTAACACTATCGAACCTGTATCGTAACTGGTTCGTAGAGCGTGCCGTATTCGGCCAACAAATTTGCAAAATCTCACGAATTCTCAGGAATCCTGAAATTTGTCAATTCCTGGCCATTCGTGGGATTCGTGGTTTGTGTGAAATAGGGCCTTAAGCAAAAATCTTTATATAGACAAAATTTCATGTATAACTGATGCTTGTTCATTGTCTGTTGTGACATTGAATGTGTCTGCATGTATTCTGATCACTGTCTATGTCTTTATTGTTCCTGTATGTGTTTATTATAATATAATAATATATCTTGATCACTGTGTTATGTCTGTGTTGTNGATATATATATATATATATATATATATATATATATATATATATATATATATATATATATATTTCATTGATGATTTATTATCTGTTTTTAATAGAAATGAAGGTGTGTTTCCTGGATCATCATCACACTTAGGACAGTTGAATTCATCTGTTCACTGTCTCGTTCTACAACCACACAGTATCAGCAAAGGTCAGTGCAACAAAGATATTGCTACACTGGTGATTCTATTCAATCCCATTGTGACCATCGCCACTACATGTTGTAACTGGGAAATTATCATTTGTAAATGGGTCATTGAAATCCAAATCAGTTTTTGATATGTTCAAGGTGACAAGGGTTAATGTTAGCTGTTTGGAATTGGGGGATGAGGGTTCGCTGGGCAAAAATCTTGATATAAACAAAATTTCATGTATACATCTTGATGACTTTGCAATTGTCTGTTGAGACATTGAATGTGTCTGTATGTATTCTGATTACTGTATATGTCTTTATTGTCACTGTATGTGTTTATTGTATTATAATAATATATTTTGATCACTGTGTTACACATTTTTTAAAAATGGCCCAATTTTTTTTTTTTTTTTTTTTTTTTTTTGACCAAGTGGGCCAAAATGGCCCTACCAGATTTTGACCCAGGAATTAAGATCCCTGTTATTCTAAGGAAATTCCAATGGATTTACTTTTTAAAACATAAAATCAGTTTGGGCGTGAGGGTTTGCTTATCAAAGGTCTTGATATTGACAAAATTTCATGTTTACATTCCGATGCCTGTGCATTGTTTGTTGTGACATTGAATGTGTCTTTATGAATTCTGATCACTGTCTGTGCGCATGTCTTAATTGTCGCTGTATGTGTTTATTATAACATAATAATATAACCTGATCTCCATTATTTCTCTGTTATAACTACTGTATATGTCTACATATATATTTCTTATTGATGATTTATTATCTGTTTTCAGTAGAGATGATTG
Source organism: Lingula anatina (assembly GCF_001039355.2). Next base: position 596,886 of record NW_019775580.1, read on the forward strand.
AAGGTGTGTTTCCTGGATTATCATCACACTAAGGACAGCTGAATTCATCTGTTCACCATCTAGTTCTACAACCTTACAGCATCAGCATAGGTCAGTGCAACAACGATATTGCTACACTTGTGATTCTTTTCAATCCCATTGTGACCATCACCACCATATGTTGTAACTGAGAAATAATCATTTGTAAATGGGTCACTAACACCCCATTTCCATAGATTTTTAGATCTATCTATCCCTGTGGGGAGTCTCACTAGATTACTGCCAGCTTGGCCAGATTAAGCATCTGTTCGCCTACTAAAAGCTGTAAAGCGGTAATTAACTATAGTGCCCGCTCGGCTGACTGCAATTTAGCGTGAACCCCCAGGGAGTTAGGTCGATCTAAATTTTAATCCCTGGATCGATCTAAATCTCTGGAAATACACCCTAAGATCCATATTAGTTTTAAATATGTGCAGATGACAAGGGTTAACGTGAACTGTTCAGTTGACGGAGGGGGGGGGGGGGGGGCGACGCTTGGGAAAAATCTTGAATTAGTCAAAATTTTATGTATACATTCTGATGCCTGTGCATTGTCTGTTGTGATATTGAATATGTTTATATATATTCTGATCACTGCCTATATACAGTTTTGTGCAGAGAAGATGACATTACGGATATGGATAAACCACCCTAATCTTATGTATCGCACATTTAACATAATTACAGGGTAAACACAATAGGCCACAATGCTTAGCGTGTCAGCTGGGTTATGGGAAGTAAGTCGAGTTGGCCTCGTTTGAGGTGATGAGTGACAGCCTTAATTGCCACCTCTCTCTCTACTGATGCTGCTGAGCGACAGTGTTAATTGTCATCTCCCAAGTCCCAGTTGCTTATCTGATTATCTGCCCGACTGCACACAATCATTGTTCATCTATATGGGGCACGCTTTCATTGTATTTGTCCTTTAGATAGTATTTTAGATAGCATTTTCTTTCTTAACGATGTCTTGGTTCTCAAGGCTCAGTTACAATATAAAATGTTACTCCTAAAATTGTTTCAATAGACGTTTTTGCTGCATATATAGCACATAGTTACTTATTTTTTTGCTGTTAATTGTGTTGTAAATTTCAAATTTCCCATGTGTTATTGATTCTGAATGTTGAAAATAAAGGATCCATAACCCTAATAAAGCCGAGGTCCCAACTACGTTTTGGACGCATGGTTTTCAGGTTACTAGCGTCCGGCTAGGACGTAGCAAGATCGCACGTAGCGGCTGTTGATCATGTCAAAAAGTTTCTACATGCTGTTTGCGTCCTCCAAAAGTCGCACAATGGACGTGCTCCTCACGCACGAACTCCCACGTTTTCCCCATTTTTTGGCTGTAGACCACACGTAGCAGCCCGTACGTTCGGTTGGGACCTAGGCTTAAGACGGCGTATTTTACATTTTTCCCCAAGTCATCAATTTCATCTCAAATTATTACATTGAAATGCTCACACTATTATAAATTTTGAACATATAATTGATTGCAGTTTAACCTGGCTTTGCCCTAACCTGTTAACCTTTTAACATCATTTTCGATCACGAAGAACAACATTGGCCGGGTAATCTATCCAAACACTGTTTTTCTTTTTTTTTTTACTTTTAATTATGAAGCGGCGCGGAGTATTCAATTGGAGATTGGAGATTATATCCATTGACTCGTACGTCAAATTAAATGCTTGTAGAAAGGGTTTTTAAAAGGATTTTCTAAGAACATGGAGTCGACAAAAAGTATGATTGGAGATTAAGCAAGCATTTAAGGAAGATAATCAACAATCATGGTAATTGCGTGTAATCCACTTGCCCGGGTCCCTTTAGATCTTATCGAACGCTCCAAAGAATTGCGGAGATGGAGAAATGAGAGGATGATCTTATCGAAAATCTCAGTCTACCTGTACTTTGGAGTTATTAATCTAACTTACGTGGCAAGTGAGCTCTGATTAAACGTGTCACCAAAATCTTTTGTTCGACTTAAAATGTCAAAGAAGTGCCACGTCTTACTTGTAATTTTGTCATCTTATGTGACATTTTGGCTTTACAGCTTATTTTGATTGTGGTGAAAATTTTTATCATTTTTTACCGCAATTCATTTGTCAGAAGTAACCTTCATTGATAACTACATCTACTTGCTGACCTAGCAAATCTGTTTTTATTGCACTTTTCTATTAGTCTCTGCCAGCATGGTTATATAATGTTTTCAAGGAATCTGACCGGCTACCATTACCAATTCACCGTTCCGAGATGAGTGATTGACAGCATTGTTTTAACCAATAGAACCGTATAATTAATGTCACGTGATACGCATGTGTAAACAGCTGCCATCTTACCGGACAAACAATCATCTGTCCGGTGTATCAGATTACGCTGAAGATTTTTGCATTTTTTGTCACTTAAGAATACGTTTCTCCGACAAAGTCATGCCAGTAAAACACTGTTGTTATGGGTGTTGCAAATCTGATTCTCGTTATCCGGAACGAATGGAAGGGGTGTATTTCATTGCTTTTCCGAAGCCAAAAACATAGCTGGAGAAGTGTCTAACCTGGATTCGTGCATGCGGTCGTCCACACAGGCAGTTTAGCGTTAAGAATGTAACAAAAAACACATACATATGTTCAAAGGTGAGTTAAAGCTCTTATTTATGCAGTGCAAGTATTAACTTATTCAGTTCATTACAAAAACAATTTATTCACAGTAAACGGTATTCAAAACGTGAAGATGGCGCCGAATATTAATATGGCGACAGATTTAGTAAGTTTGTATTGCAGGACAGGGAATGTAACAGCCACGCATCGAAATATTGTGTATTTTCCCTGTTTACTGGGGCTTTTTCCTTGTTAAACCACCAGTGTTATGGAAATATGTTTGATGTTTAAGTCTTTAAACCATAAACCCTTATGATAAAAACTATACATTTTTTTATTCATGTAGCATTTCAAAAATGCCATTGGCCCAACATCAGATTATCCTGACCCTATTCCCTTTGACTGCAGTGTCTTCAGAAAAGCAAGGAAAGCAAGGAAAAGACTATTGCAGGAGGTTGAAAGGTAATATTATTATATTACACATCAAAACATCTGAGAACATGTAAATTAAGCATAATTTTCAATTACTCATTTCTTGATAAAAAGTTGATCAGGAATTATGTACACAACAGAACATGCTTTGTTCAAACTAATACCCCTGTCACACTTATTCGGAATCAGCAGGAATCAAGCAGAACCAACTTGAATGAATAAAATTTTAATTTCGTGCACCATTCGGGAGGGAATTTCAAATTTACCTTAATTCTTACGGCTTTGAAAGAATGCCGCTAGAATGCTCAGAATGAACATCAAATGATTCTTGCACATTCCAGATATAGGCCCGAGACGGAAATAGCAAGAATGCCGTCTGAAATACAATTATTTGTACGTTCCTGGATATTAGAATAGCTGACCCTAATGTTTTGCTCATGCTCAAAACTTTTGAAATGCATTCAGTGGGAAATTTATTTGGTTCTGGTGTACAAGTGATCACAAAATTTATGGATAATGTTCCATGACATAAATAAAGTTTTTAAAAATTGGACTTGTGGTCCCCATTCAATAATTTCATTTATTTGTGAACAACATTCTTTATTTAATGTCCCCAGCTGTAAACATAACAAAAAATTCATAGATTATAATTTTTTTTAGTTTAAATTATTTTTTGTTCTTGCAGTGGTGAGGATAATTCACATGCATCTGAATCAACTGTTGAAACAGAAACTGGTACAAGCACTCAGACAGAAGAACAGTGTAAGTTTATTTCAAGCTTAAAGTGTTAGACAAAAATGGTTTTGCAAAGTCTTTGAAAAATCTGGATAGTTTTTGTAGAAGTTCTGTCATGTAAGCTTGATCTGGCATAATCCTCTGAATGTGCATATCACATTGTGTAAATACAATAAATTCACAGAAGTCGCATCCTGTTATCATGAGCTGTCCTTGAATTTGAGCGTAATAGTCATGGGTTGTTTTTAATCTTATTTCCCCATTATTGTTTTCAAGACAAAAATTGGCAATGTCTTCGCATGCAGTCGAAATTTTCATGTTTCTTGCTGTGAAGGGACATTTAATTTCTACAATTCCGGTTTGTCCATTGTCACACAACTTTCCATCTGGAGTTGCCCCCAGGAATGCGTAGTCCTTGTTAATAACTAACCCACATTCATGAAAATGGGTATTTCTGTGTCGCTCCATGTACCCCTTCTTAGCTTCACTTTCATGACGTTTTCCATATTCTAAAGATGGAGCTGTAATCTGTTTTGATGAAAATAAGTTTCGTAAAAATTTTTCAGTAGGTACTGATTTTCTATTGATCACACGACCAAAATTTGAGGCAGTTAGTCTGGTCTTGCGTGCCTCAAACCAATCTTTTGACAAAGATTGATCTCTGGTTTTAAGTTCCAGCTTAACAAAATCTGTGTCATTATATTCATTGTTCAAAATAACATATTCCTCGGGTAAAATCACTGGCGATGGTTTGAAAACAGAGTTGTCACCACACCCAATTCCGTGGACTGGTTCCTCTGTCCTTTTGATGTTTCTTGTCTGAAATAAACCAGTCATAATTGAAAATTAAATGTATATTTAAATAAGAACTCATGTCAGCATATACATTTATTATAATTGTAAATCTATCTATCTATCTATCTATCTATATATAAATATATAAATATATATTTTTTTATTGCAGGGGTTTCTCCAATGGACATGTTAGCTACATCTACGGATTTACACATATTGCGTGGTGAATTAGATTTGAAAAATAACAAAATCAAGCAGTTGGAGTCAATGATCATGAAATTGAAAGACGAAAATAAACAGCTGAAGGAAAAAATTGATGATCAAATGAAATTTGGAATAGAAAGCATTTTAGACAAAGAACAGAAGATAAAAGGACTCTTTAAGTACTACACAGGAATTACTCATGAGCGGTTTAAAAGTCTGTTCAATTTTTTGCTACCAGACAACTATATACTACAGTATGAAAAAGGGCGGAATGATATTAAAATTTTGACACAAGAGGACTGCTTATTTTCTGTGTTGATACGGTTACGTCATAATTTTGGTTTAAAGGATATTGCCATTAGGTTTGGTTTAACTGTTCAGTCTGCTGGAATTGTTTTTAATACATGGATAGCCCACATGCATCTTAAGTTTGGACAACTGTCAATTTGGCCACATAGAAATATCATTATTGAGAATATGCCAAAAGACTTTAAAGCTGATTTTCCAAATACATTGGTTATTATTGATGGTACAGAGTTCAAAACACAAACTCCATCTGCTCTTGGTTTGCAAAGTCAGATGTATAGTGATTACAAGTCCAATACAACACTGAAGGGTCTTATTGGCTGTGATCCCAGTGAATCTGTTATTTTCATTTCAGAACTATTTACTGGGTCTATATCTGATAAATGCATAACTGAACAGAGTGGATTTTATGAACAATTAGATAAGCTTAAGCAACAAGGTTATATTGCTGAAGGAGACTCTGTCATGGCTGACAAAGGGATTTACAATAGAAAAAGAATTAAAAACATTAGGGCTCAGATTGAACATTCCTCCATTTTCATCTAGTGGGGCCCAAATGACAGCAGCACAAACATACCAGACTCAAAAAATAGCTAAACACAGGGTTCACATTGAAAGACTAATTGCAAAAGTTAAAACTTACCAAATTATTTCAAACATTATACCAACTAACTTATTTCAGAGTGTAAATAAGATATGGACAATATGTTGCTTTTTAACTTTATTTCAAGATACTTTTGTCACTGATAAAAGCTCACATGAAGATAATTGATGATTAAAAAATGAAGTATAATTGTAGAAATAACTTTTAATGGTACTTATTTAAATGAAAATGTGTATATATAGAAGTGAAAAATGCTTTATTGTATACAGTGATTTTTTAACCCCTATTTTGCCATTTTTTGGCCAAAAGCTGATGAGAACTTGTTGTCGAAATGTAATGCGATATCACACAGATTTTTACCTGATAAGATAGATATGAGCCAAGTTGCACTTCTCCTAATGGTGTATCTACTTTTGGAACATCCACTGAAGCAATATAGGCTAATGGGGTCCCTTTCATGTTTTTGAGGATGTTGATGTCTTGATGGGTTATCTTTGGTAATCTGAAATTCAACAATATTTTCACATAACTTGAACACCCAGGTTTTGAAATAATACTACTAAATCATCTAGTGTAATTTGAGTGTTACACAATGTAACACTACACTCGGGTCGAAAACAAACTACCCGATGTCTGTCCTGTACATAAAAATATTATCTCTGTAGAATTTTATTGCTAAAAAGTATGTAATAAAAACCATAGTATGGGCTTTCAAGCATATGAGTTATTTAAGTTAGATCTTAAAGGCCTCGTCCCAAATGATATGTGTGTACAATATCCAATGCATACTTACACACAGTCTGGCTCAATGTGACACAAAACAGGACGTCTTTTCCTATTTTCAACAGGCCTTGCTACTACAACATGGTTCAATGGCACTGGCTGAATTTTGTCACCCCTTGGTACATGCCACTGCTGTGGTATGCTAGTACAGCTTTGTTGGTCTGGTACATGTGTGAAATTGTGAAGTTTAAATCCCTGGAGTGTCTTGAGGAATCCAACTATATGGGAACAATGTCCATTCAAACTGAAAAATTAATAATTTGTCATGATTTTTCTGGGGAAAAGCAAAATAAAGCATTCAGCACATGGTTGAAAATGCTGGATTCATGAAAATAAATATCTATATATTTTTAAAAAATTTATTCAAAACATACTGGGAATAGGGATGAAAAAAATGCAAGTTAACAGTCTATTAAAAAAACTTGCTGAGGCAGCAACCATTTGATTTTCTAGGGGGTGGTTTTGGATTTTTGTCTGGTGAAGACTTTTTAAATTTTTTTCTTGATGCAGTGAGACTAATATTTTTGCTTCAAATTTAATACACCTCATATGGTAAGAATTATTTTTCCAAACTGTCAAAATCATTTTTTACTCAAAT